>CAIGRB010047046.1:8062-19346 GCA_903798255.1 Fraxinus quadrangulata | reverse complement strand
GTTGACAACTAGCATAGAATTTTATTATATCTTTTGACATTTTTGCTCAAGGTAACTAACAAAATTATCTTTCAGCAATCGCACTTGCTTCATTTACTACCATGATTGAAATCCTGCGTGTCAATGTTTGTTGTTTCTATTTTCCTCATCATCAGTTTGCTTTATTGCAGATTACTGTCCTTGGACTTCTGAAATTTCTGGTTCTTGCATTGAGCAGAGAGCATAGATTTGGATAGACAACTAAATAAATCTATTCATTTTTTCCATTTTTTGACTTGCGGAAGATTTCAGAACCATTGAAGTTACCAACAAGTTTATTTCTGCTAGCCAGTTTGGTTCTTGTGCTCCTCTTCTGCTAGCATGTATTTCGAAACTTTGTTCAAGTGGGTATAATGTACTCTGAAACTTTGATCAAGTAGGTATAATAATAAGGATATACGAAAACTTACGAAGTTGAAGTCCCGACTTCGAGGTAATTAACAATTCTCCTGCTTTTGGAGAGATTGCCCAGTTGAAGCTATCTATTTGCAATGCTTGACTTGCGTTTACATTCGGATTCCTTATATTACTTATGATTGCTGAAACAAATACATGTTCCAAACAAAAAACGGATTAGCAGTAAATGTTTGTTGTAATAAAGGAAGAATTCAAGGTTAAGTGAGCACTTCCTCTTCATCATTGTAATCACTGTCTAGCTCTTCTTCTTCCTATTTTTGGGGGTACAGAGTAGAATTCCTTCCTCAAAAAGATTAGCATATGGCAAATGCATCTTTGAGGGCTAAAGCAAGGAATTTGCATCTTCTGGAGGGATTTGGTAGCCCTTCATGATGAAAAATGCTCATCTTGGAAATGATTTTGGTTAAATGGGTGGAATCTGGTTAAATGATTGAGCATATGTTGGAAACAATTCAAAATTTAAACAAGGTAGTTGTCCTTTCTCTAATTTTTTTTCCATCATATAATGCTTCTACATATTTGATTGGGGCTTTTCTATGTCATTTTATTATTGTCGTAATACAATGCCGTGGTTGCTGAAAATTTCCACAATCGGCGTAATGTATTTTTAGTACGTGTAAAATATTTGACAATAGCTATTTTCAAGCATTGATTTTTTTTAGCTTTCTGCTGATTCCAGAAAATTGTTCTCTTGGCAGGCATAAGAAGCAAGGACATGAGGTGCACGAGTTAAGTACAAATTAGAGTGATCAACTAACGTGCAACGCAAGTTCTCTTGACTAGTTATGAAAAAAAGGGTGAATGTGTTATGGACTTAATCCAATGAGCACAAGCATCAGATTCATCTGGCTCTGCAGCAACGACTAACAAATCATTGGACCTATAACTCAATTCCTTTGGACTTTGTCTGCACAGTGTTTAGAGCCCAATAGCCCAATATAAGAATTAGAATTTCAACTTAGGCTATTCAACCGACTTCAAAAATATAAGATGGCGATAATTGCTAAAGGGCTTATCTTATATATAATATGTTAAAGTCGAAACTAAATTAATAAAGAGTACGTAGATACTTCATACTTCAAAACGCAATAAAAATTCAAGAAATTCAACACGTACAAGGCCAAAAAGTCTGTAAAACATTAACCCTTATTTTGGTTTAGCTAATTATCAGATTTTAATGAATTTTAATAAAAATTATAAATCTCATAAAATGTGTAATTGAATATGAATATGAGAAAAAATAAATTTTAAAAAATGTGGGTCACATACATGAGCTAAGTTTGAAAATGTGAATTGTATACTCTGATCATGTGCGTAATTTGAATTCTAGAATAGAAAAACATGCACGGGGAAGATTCTCAAGTACAATTTCAAGGAGGAAAANCTAACGTGCAACGCACGTTCTCTTGACTAGTTCTCATGAAATATATTGTATGATATCTTGTTATAGTCCAAAGCAATTCGTCTTCTTAAAAGATATTCATCTATCATTGTTTGATTTTAGTCAGTGTTTAGTAATCCCGCAAGCGTACATGATCATTGACAAGTAATACATAGTGAGTTACAATATTATCCCACGAGAAATAAAGTTCAACTTTAATATACTAGTTACTACCAAATTCGATAAATGCAACACAAAAGAAATTTATTTGTTGTTGTTATTCTAATTAAACTACGAAAGCAATAAAACATTTGATTTTTATCAAACGACGAGATGAATGTATTGGATTTTCGACCCCACCTATTGATTTCTAGTTTCAATTCTTGACTTGTATTAATTAATGTAATTTGTATGTCTGCGATGATCAATAATCCAATTTTTATCAATATTATTTTTCAAGATATATCAAATATATGTTTAACACGACCAGATCCTATTATCAGTCCAAATTCATATGACAAATATACATTTAATTATAGGATTATCCCACTCGATCGCACGCGTTATAAATATTATTCCCAATATCTATTACCCCTATGTTACATATACAGTGTTATTCCTATCGTAGGTTTCCAACACTTAAAATAAGCAACCTATATGTTTTAATTGTGCGCAAATATTAAAACAACCACAATTTATGCAAATGAAATCACTATCACGTAAATTCATTGAAAACCAACAAGTCTTGAATTAAAAACTACAAATCAAAAGTTTTATCATCCATTCAATACATAAAAAATTTACCTAACATTACCATATGGAAATTACACAAAAGAAAGAGAAACAACATCACCCGAGGATATGAAACTTGATAAGAACGGAAAACTTCAGATTTCGCTTGAAATTTGACCCCAAATGATGCAATTCCACTCTATGAATGTAAAAAAATTCAATTTCTTGCTCAACTATGATAAAAACTCGGCTCAACGTGTTCTGGATGTGCATTCCA
This sequence comes from Fraxinus quadrangulata, assembly GCA_903798255.1. Taxonomy (NCBI): domain Eukaryota; kingdom Viridiplantae; phylum Streptophyta; class Magnoliopsida; order Lamiales; family Oleaceae; genus Fraxinus; species Fraxinus quadrangulata. The sequence continues at coordinate 16,500 of CAIGRB010047046.1, read as the reverse complement.
ATATATGGGGTGTAAAAAGATTGCATTCCATTATTACCAAAACAAATTAAGGAAAAAATCAAATTTTCTCGTTTTGAACTGAGGTGCGCACCTAGGCCAAACTAGAGCACACGCTTGAATGATTTGGGCAGCCTCATTTGCCTCAAAATAGGCTAGGGTACACCTCGCTTGCTGGCAAGGACACGCGCATTGGTTCATGTGCTGGACAATAATAAATATTTTTGTTATAGTTTTCTCTTTCGATATCTGATTGAGATAATTCAAAGTGTGTTGAAAAGATAATATTTTCCAATTCGAACATATGCTATGCCAAAAATGGGTCTTAATATGAGACTGAAAATAATTTTTTCTATTGAAAATTGATATGTGATAATATTTTGACTATATTTCATCTATTTAACTTATTTTCTCATCCAATTGATACCTAGCACGCTCAAATCTTCATCGTGAAGTTTGTTATAATTTTTGAGTATTTATACTTTAATCTTTAAATTTTGAATCTTTTACAATTGAGCCCATTTCACCATTTTTCTCCAAATTTTTTATTTATGTCGATTTGTACCTAACAAACACAATACATATAGAATTGAGCCATAATTCATTGAAATAACCAATAAATACTCTAACTTAAATGTTCAAACAAGTGTATAAAAATACACTTATGAGTTAGCATGATAGTCCATTGAAAAATGTGTTTTGTTGTTGATCATTTAAGTAGTCTTGTATATACAAGAATAAAATCATAAACTTATATTGAGGGTAAATGCTATGGTTACATAAAGAATATGCATAATTAAGGCTTCGATTAATCCCCATTTTTTCCTTATTATAATGAAAAATATAGCCGTTGGAATTGCTTTTTTGAATTGCAACTATCATATTTCTCATTATAATGAAAAAAATTGGAAATCAAATACACGGTAAAATTATACTAGGAAACTCAGTGAAAAAAATCCTAATGAAGAAAAAAATACATTATTCATTTGAGTGCACTACAAAATGTCTCATTAAAAAACTAGAAAAAAAATCCAATGAGAAACGAAAGAGTATAACGTGTATTTACGCATATTTATTCTTCCTTATAATAATATCACTTGAATTATATGCTTCAAACATTTTAAATCATTCAAGAATAGTACTAACAGACTGTTAGATAAGTTGGCCATGACCATATTTATTATACACATCATTTTTATGTATTCTCAGAATAAACTTGTTATTTGTTAGGTTTTTAGTGTTGGAGATTCTGTAGACAAAAAGACTAATTTGTAACATGTTATAAAAGTCAAAGGACCTAAGGTACAATTTGTATAAATTAGCTTATAAGGTCTAGGGTTCAAGTATGGAAAGAGAAGAAATACGACGCTGCATTATCACTGGTTTATCGCTTGGACACTGCTCGAGCGACCAAAACAGAATGGCTATCGTCCTGCTCTTGCTCGAGCGAGAGGCCGTCTCTAGCATGTCATCGAGGTTTCACTCGAGTGACAGGTTGTTTCCAAAATCCCTAATTCGGGATTTTAAATAGATTTTTCCTGCCCATTCAACCTAATTTCCCACTCCTATAAATACACAAGCCATTGGACGAATTTTTGGTGGTTGTTCATTATATTACTTTCATTCTATAATTTCATCCAATCATCTTTTGAATATCCAAGATATTCTTACATAGATTCTATCACTTTGATTCTTGAGATCATACAAACACCTGCTGGGAAAAACATCAATTCCTTAAACCAAAACACCACTTACTTCTTATTGGTCATAAGAAGGTACTTTCTCAGTTGGACTTCGAAATTTTCTGAAGGTTGAGAGATGTTGGACTACAAGCGCAGGAAGAAGAACATGAATATGTGATTCCTGGGTATCCACTTGGAAGAGACGTGTGCAGAAGAACGTGAGATTGCTATAGCAAATCTTGATAGAATATTGTGAGTTTGTAAGTACAGCAGAATTTTGAAACTACAGGAGGAGATCTAGCAGGTTGGCTAGATGATAGCAGATCGCAAGGCTAGAATGAGCAACAGATCTTGGAGTTGCAGGGTTTGCAATAGCTAGTGGAACTAGTTTGAAATTGAATTAAAACCCACATTGTCTATAGTAGAGGTAACTGACTTGGTCCCGGAGTTTTTCCCAGTTAGGTTTCTCCGTCATCATATCGGTGTTCATTGTTTATTATTTTTCATATTACAACAGCGGTATTTAAATTTAGGACTAAAATTGTATTGCATGCTTAATCATCTAGAAACTATTAAAAAGTGACTTGTTACTTTTAATAGATTAATTCTGCACATAAGGTCGAACTTGTTAGTTAACTATGCTTTTCTCATGATTGAATCAACATCATGATAATTTATCAATTTATTCAAGTTTTTTATAAAATTTATTATGTTAAGAGTCGTGCATTGTATATTACGACTTCGTTTTTCTCATTCTCTTTTCGCATAAATATACACTTTTAGGAATTAGAATTGTGAGTTTACAAACTTCATGAATTAAAATAAATGTATTTTGTAAATAATGAGGACACAAGGGTTATATACGCGTGATATGTGTGCCACCAATAGCATCGAATACTACCTACCTTGTAGATCTTAAATATTTTATTATATATTTCCTAGGGGATAAGCCTGTACATATAAAATTTGCATTTAGATTACACCTATTCATGACATTTGATCAAATAATATTTTTTTAGAATTATCATATTTGAAGATAGAACATCAACATCATGAAATATTCGCATAAAGATTTACACTTCTCATGGAGCACTAATATAATATTATTATTTATATTATTGTGTAAAATTGTGCTTTTCAAGAACATCAGATTTTTTTTTTCAAATATTGATAAGTATAAAGTTTTCCTTTAAAAAACATTTTTGGAATTTGATGGCACTACTCAACATTTTTTATTGAATAATGAAATATTGTTGAGAATTAGAAACCTTAATTTTATTCCACCAAATGTACTCAATTGAAAGAAAGAAAAATAAAATTCAAGAACACGCAAAATTTGTATAGGTTCTCCTTAATGTAATACTACATTCTTTCCCGTCACTACAGAAATTCATTATGATTAAAAAAAATGTTTACAAGAGAAATCAAAATCATATTTTCTCTAACTTCTCTTTTTGATTATAATTATAAAATCTAACCATGGCTCCTTATTTATAAGATAAATTAGGGTAAAATCGAATTTTACAAGGACTCTCATTCCTTAATAAAATTTTACAAGAATACAAATTTCTAAAAAAAAAACTCTTAGATTAAATTTTGGTTCCATTAAGTCTCAATAATTAGGATCGGCAATAACTAAACTCTACGACTTAATAATATTTGCATATATGTTATGCTTTTTTAGGAGCATTAAAACGTTTATGAGACTTAAACTAGTATATAATTAATTTTTTAGGCTAATATAATAATATTCTTCTAAAATATTGATTGATACAAAACTTTAATTTTTATAAATAACAAAATAACATGTCCTTTAATATTCATTTAGTTGTCTTGTGTTTCTTCAAAAACATCAACACATGTTTCTTCATATTGTGCATATTGTGTTTCTTAAGGAGCAGCATATTAACATCTTGAAATATGGATAAGAGTTTAATATTGCTCCTTGTAGAGCAATAATACAATATTCTCTTTAAATATTGATATGCGTAAAATTTTGCTTATGTAAGATAAATAGCAATATTACAATATTCTTTCGGAATATGGAGTTAAATTGATACTCCTCAAAAAACATATTTTCAAAAATATCCGAACAAGTTTCAAGATATTTTACAAAATTAAAAAGTGAAAACAACTTGAAGAGTACACCAAATCAAATGCCTCTTCTATTTTAGGAAATATGTTTTTAGTATATTTTTACAAACTGATATCCTTAATTAAATGTAAAGCGAGGGTTGTTTATATACAGTAATCTGGATTTTTCCAAAGATTGACAACTTATTGATTGTAATATTGACTCTTGTGGCATGTTAAATTACGATGATTGAACACGAGTATATCAATTAATTTTTGCTCCCATGTCTCTCTTTTAACTTTATACGGTTCAATTTCTGTATCACAACGAATATATACTTATATTTGCTGATTGGCAATCAAATTTTGCTTATCTAATTTAATTTGAAATGTATGGTTGAAAATGAGTTTTTTAAAAAAAAAAAAAAATTAAAGAATGAGATTCAATCAGGGACTTAATTATATGTTTCAATTGAGTTGGACGCAGATTACAATAAATTCATTCACTTGGTTGTAGGTTAGCTTAGAAATTAAGGCCATGTAAGCATGCAAACAGGTGAAAGTGTAGATCGAGTATTTGTTTAGTTAAAAATATAAAATGAAATTTCATTTTTATTACTCGAAGCAATAAATATTTTTTAAACAAATTGAATTTATTTATGAATAACTTTTTTTTTCATACATGATTGATATTTTAATAGTAGACCAGGATTATTATTGAATTAAGTAAGTTGTTTATTTATAAAAAAAAATTAACCAAGAAGATGAACCAAACATCTTCATTACTTAGGGCCTCCTTGGGAGTTTTGGATAAGAGGAAATTACACCACTTAACCCCTCTACAAAAAAAAAAAAAAAAAATTAATCGTACGTCAAACGTTTTCTTATTTCAATTAATAATACATTATAAAATTGATAAAATACTAGTCACCTCACTCCTAAATTAAATTAGTTAGCAATCGTATCTCTCTCCTATCTCTGTCTAATCCCACCTTTCTTGTTGTCAATCCCCTATTAACAGCAAGCAAATCGCTGAAGAACATATACACAAATGAAGAAACAGGTATAACCTATAACAGTTAAACACCGTGCTCTTAAAGCAAACCTACCGTCAACTAGCCTTTTGGCACTCAAGAAAAGAAAATCCAATGTGATCAAGCTGAAATCTAGTGCACACATCTTCGTCCCGTTCCCAGCTTCAATGTGATGAACATGAATTTCAGTTGATCAGATGAAACTGATATTTCCAATGAGATATGCCTCATTGTTGGTCTCACTTCGGGGCTGCTCTACGTTCATGTCATTGCTGTCTTTAGAATAACGATAATTTTATCTTGTTTATCAACATCCTGAGCCAAGTGTGGATCTAACACATTGGAAAGTGGCTTCTTTTCTTCGATGTATAGCTACAGCCAACGAATGAGATCAATTTTTGAGTTCCCGACTTGGGACTATTGGAGATTTTCTAGTAATCATTTTCAGAAGATCACTCCATACGAGAAGAAATCCCACTTTTGGAATGGCTTCACTACTTTCGATACCTCAGGAGCTTGATAGTTGGACCCAAAAGCAGCAAATGCAACTTCGCTTTGTTGCCTGTGTTGTGTTTTCTCAGAGACCATAACCACAGGATTGCAAGGTCGAGGATCCACAGCTATATTAGCGAGACGTCAAAGTCCAAAATCAGAGATTTTAGGCTCCATATGATGTCCAAGTTGAAGACTATTGCAAACAAAACAATCAAGTAAAGTAAGAAATATTGCAAGTAAACTAATATGAAACCAAATTGACAACATTAAACAAGTTTCTTAAACTGTAAACTCACCATGAATTGTAGTATCAAGGCTCCCATTTGGTATGAAATCGTATATCGACAGTTTCTCCTTTCCAAATGCCACATGTATCCACGCGATGCTCAGTTTCTCCTGGAGTAATCATCATTGAAAGATACAAAGTATTTTGCACCTCCTAGGGACAAAATTGGTGCATGCCAAACATCATAATGAACCAGCTCCAAGATAGCTTCACTTCTAACCGTGGAACTGCTCAACTCCAATTTGTGCTGCTTACTAGTAACACAATGCTCACAAAAGGATAATGAAACCTTTTTGAGCCCTGAAAAAACTTTTCTTGTGAAAAAATTTTCAAACCATGTTCTGACATGTGTCCAAGCTTGCAATGCCACATCATCATTAATTCTTCTGCCGAACTTGTCGATGCAACAGATGCTTCCTCTTGTTGTAGTGTCTTTCCTTTAAGCATGTATAAATTTGCAGCTATCTTTATCGCTTTCATCACCACAAGCGCGCATTTGATTATTTTCATGATCCCATCTTGTACGTGGGTCTTGCAGCCAATAATATCTAATTGTCTTAAAGATAATAGATTTTTCTCCGGTCTTCTTACGCGTTGTACCTCCTGGATAGTGCGAACTGTACCATCATGCATTTTCAATTTGATGGTACCAATACTAGGGATTTCCATGGCATGATCATTCCTCATAAATACGGATCCTCCTGAGATATGTTTACATTAATGGAACAATTCCCTCATTGGTGTCATATGCCATGTAGCTCTTGACTCCAAAAATCAAACATCATAAAACTGTTTTCCGCTTTCAACAACTGTTGTTGCCTCACTGTATAAAATTTCGCCATCATCTGAGGTGCTTGCTACACAACTTCTTGAAACTCCAGTAATCCATTTTTAATGTCATTTCGTGCCATAGTAATGACCTCGGCATTCTTCTTATTCCTGGATTTTGATCTACTCTGATTATGACTCCCATTGGAGCTACTTTCCGTTGACCTCCCTCTCATCATCACCAATGCTTTCGCCTGTGAACTTGTCAATCTGTCCTCTTTGTTCTTGCGTCGACTTTCTTCTTCAAGAACAGCAGCTGTAACATCATCGAAGAATAGACTTTCAAGGTTGTTGGTTAAGTTGATGATGAGTTCATCATACGAATCTGGTAGATTTTGAAGTAAGATCTCAGCACGTTCACTTGCCTCTATATTATGCCCTATTGACGTGAGCTGTGAAAATAAAGTGTTGGGAGTGTTGATGTGGTCAATCACCATAGTTGACTCCAACATTCGAAAGGTGTAAAGCTTTCTCTTCAAGAAGATTTTGTTGTATAATGATTTGGCTTCGTACAGCTTTGTCAGCGTATCCCATATCTCTTTGGCCGTTTTCTTCTCAACCACACTTGATAATACCCCATTGGCTAGTGCTAGCTGCAGATTAGCAATTGCATTGCCATCCATCCCATTCTACTTGCATCAATGATCTCTGCGGGCCTCTGTCCAATTGCCGCGAAACAATTATCTTTTCTCAAAACTACTTTTATTCTCACTTTCCATAATGAGAAATTATTCCATTGAACTTTTCAATCTCATACGTTGCCACCATTTTGTTCACGATCGATATGCTACCTTGTATGTAAATAGTGAACAACAACCTTACACAAAATCTCGCTCTGATACCACTGTTAGAAAAATGTGGATCAAGTTTGAGTTGCAACAAAAATGGAATTGAGAAAATATAGCTAAAAATAGACACGAATATTTACGTGGTTCACCAAATTTAGACTACATCCACAGGCAAGTATAGGAGAATTTCAGTAGAAAAATTATAATAACACTCTTTAATTATAAGAAGATAATAATAATAATTAATATCTCTTGTAATAGGAAAACTAAGTAGAAATTATTCAGAAAACTCTCTACTCTTTCAATTCCTTTCTACGGGTTGTTGCAATTTCCTCTTCAGCTGCAGAATGTGGTCACCCAATTCATTAAATTCACTTCAAAAAGTCAATTAAAAGGATTGTCCTTTTCTGTATAATATATGGCTAGAGTAGAAGAGAAATCCAAATTTTACACTTTGCATAAAGTCAATTAAAATGATTGTCCTTTCCTGTATAATACATGGCTAGAGTAGAAGAGAAATCCAAATTTTACACTTTGCAAAAAGTCAATTAAAAGGATTGTCCTTTACTGTATAATACATTGCTAGAGCAGAAGAGAAATCCAAATTTTACACTTTGCATGCAATATGCCAAAGTCAGCAATTGTTGCAGTTGAGAAAATTGTTGCCTCTTTAATCCAACAAAGTGACTTTATCCATTTGTGGTCAACAATAAAGAGTTCACATAATCAACTATTGTACATCCGAGTAATTTGTTACTATTTCCCAAAGATTATATTAAATCAAAACATTGGGAAATTACATTGTGAAAAAGCAGAACAATGGAAGAACACAAGCCAATCTGATTTCAAGAATTTCTCAAATTTCACAGCAACAGTTGAGCTAATGGTGATTAATTTTTCTTGCGGGCGAACAAACTCAATTAATCCCTCTTCTCTCTCGTGTTCTTGCGACTAGCCCTAATAGGTTTTTGAATTTGTGTCCTTTTTGACGATGTAATTAATGCAAGCATGAGACGAGTTATTCTTTAACTTTCAGTTACAATTTTGTAACAAAGAAATTGTAGGAAGTTGTATCTTGACTTTATTTTATACACAATATATTATATCTAATATATTAACCTATTTGTAGTATATTAGAAAATGCTTTTATTTGAATAGGTAATTATGAATTTTTCCTTTCAAAAATAGTTGTTTAGTGCATTTATAAGAAGTTCAATTTTGGATTATTTTTATTCATGATTTTTAAAAACAAAAA
>CAIGRB010047039.1:79967-91376 GCA_903798255.1 Fraxinus quadrangulata | reverse complement strand
GTGGAATGCTTCGAGAAATTAGAGCAGATTGGTGAAGGAACTTATGGGTAAGAGTTTGTTTTCGAGTTAATTAATAGGAAAAAGGCGAATTATTTTGTTATTTGTTTAATTCGTTTATTATGAAAGTTTACAAAGTTTGTTTAATCTGGCGTTGCTATTTTTATTTATCTGCGTACTGGGTAGTGTATTATTATTATTATTTTTTGTGTGTGTAGTGTGTGAAAATTTATCATTTTTCTGATTTCTACGTTATACTGGCTTACAACAGCTGTTTGAATTTTTATATTTTATCTTTAACGTTGCATTCGTTTGAGAGTAATAAATAGAAGGGAAGGGAAGGGAAGGGAAGGAACGGCTCCATAATTTGATGAATTGGTTTTCAATTTGCAATTCGAAAACTAAAGTTATATTTTTCTTTTTGTTGACGAATTAGTTTCATTGTGTAATTTAGGTTTAATTGAAAGCTTTCTCGTCTCTGTAATCCCAGAGATGAAGATTTGGGTATTTTTTTAATTCTTCAACTTGGTTGTTGGCAAGTAGTCCATGATAATCCTACATTTTCATGAGTGTCCATGCATATTGTTCACACATCCATTTGATTTTGTAGTATTTACCCCTCTTATTCACAAAAAATAGATGTCTTAGGACTGCAGTGGGCTTTAAGTGTAAGGAAAACAATGGCATGTGCTTACAGTATGAAAACACATACATTAAATGTGGATAAAGCATCCAGAATAAGTTTCTAATTAGTGTTTCAATCAATTGAGTACAACTTTCAATAATAAACTAGAAAGTATTCTGGCTCTTACTTTATTAAGGAGCAAGGACAAATTTCCGAGACAACGAGAGTCTTCTTGCAAGTGATATATTTTAGCTGAGTTAAATGCCAAATATCTCACAGGAAAATCTGTAGGATAATTGAAATTATGTGCTTTTCTATCTTGAGAAATAGGAAAATCATATTCTATTTCGAACTTATGTGTACATGGAGATTGACTATAGAGGAAGTTCCAATAATGAGAATATCTCTGATTTCTTTGCTGATATGCATTCTTTTGTTTTATTTTCAACTTTTTTTGCAGTCAAGTTTACATGGCCAGAGAAAAGGGAACTGGAGAAATTGTTGCTTTAAAAAAGATACGCATGGATAATGAAAAAGAAGGGGTAATTTTTTTCCTCAGTGATCATTTGTAATAACAGGGATTTATACATGCAGTCTGAACTGCAAAGAGCCCCTTTTTGCATAAGTGGCACATCTTTTATAATAAAAAGTCTGAGGAACATTGCTTTTTACTGCAGTTCCCTATAACTGCAATCCGAGAAATTAAAATTCTAAAGAAGCTGCAGCATGAGAATGTTATCAAGTTGAAAGAGATAGTGACATCTCCTGGTACTATGTTAACCCCACATTGAAAGATGTCATTTCCTGCGAGCTTGTTTGTTATCATTGATTTGATATATCTTTTCACTCTTCTAATGTACTCTACATATGTCATCAAGGACCTGAAGCAGAGGATCAAGGAAAGCCAGGTAACTAGCAAAATTCTTCGCTCTTGCATCTGTAGTCTCTTTTTCCCTGCGCATTATGATGACGTTGCATTCATTGGTTACAATATCTTTGGGAGTACAGATGGTAATAAGTACAAGGGCAACATTTACATGGTTTTTGAGTATATGGACCATGATTTGACTGGCCTCGCTGATCGTCCTGGATTGAGATTTACGATTCCACAGATTAAAGTACTGTAAGCTTACCCTACATATGCATATGTCAATGTTTAATCATATTCAGTATCAACCCCTAAAAGGTTTGCTAAAAATATACCTTTACAGTGTTATATGAAGCAACTGCTTACTGGTCTTCATTACTGTCACGTCAATCAAGTGCTTCACAGGGACATCAAAGGTTATTTTGGTTCCATTTCGTGCTTATTCAATTTTTACTCTGTGGAAGTGAAGCTAATCTTCGAGATAGTATTTTGCAGGCTCCAATCTTCTCATAGACAACGAAGGAAATCTGAAGCTTGCAGATTTTGGGCTAGCACGATCATTTTCGAGTGACCACAATGCTAATCTTACTAATCGTGTCATTACTTTGTGGTACAGGTAAAAAATTTATCCATCCTTCCCTTTCTTCGCAGGATTACCAGACAAGAAACTCTTAATATACTTCATACTTGAGTTTATATTTCCTTCGAATGGTGATCTTTGAACCCTTGACCACACCCAGGCCTCCAGAATTGCTTCTTGGAGCTACAAAATATGGTCCAGCTGTTGACATGTGGTCTGTTGGTTGCATCTTTGCTGAACTTTTGAATGGGAAACCAATCTTAACTGGAAAAAATGAGGTTAGGACTCTGCTGCATATATTTAATTTTTATTTTTTGGTAAGAAGTCAAATAGCTACAGTATAAGACCCTGTACATTAATTCATAATTGGTATCTCCTGCTATTGTTGTTGTTGGTATGAGTGGGTGGGTGTGTGCTATAGCATTCATTTCTTGAACTGCTGCCGTTAGATAGCTTTTTGTGATTTCTTTATTAGATGAAACATTTGAATGTAGTATAGAGAGGACTGAAAATGTGGTTAAGGATGTGCAGGAAGATACATGTGAGTTCCAGTTCTTGATTTGTTTGCCCACTGTGTGGGATTTATTGTGTTTATAATTGGCTTTTATTTTAGATCATTCAAATTTTTACCTAAGCAATTAGATAATACATGCCAGGCTACAGAGACGGTGGGAACCTAAAGATTGGAAATTATTCTTGCTCAGTTTTTTCTTCTTAGGGCCATAGGAGGAAGATAAGATACTTTGCTGAACTCATTGCTTCTCTCCCACCTTCAACTAAGATAATTACTAGCTATCCAAAAAATCATCCTCTAACGAGCACAGAGTCCTATGGGAGCATGCTAGTTTGTGTTTTTGCAGTTGAGATCCTGACTGTACAGAAGCTAGACCATCTATTGACTTTGAATCTCTGGCAGTGTTCAAATTCCAACACTATCTGTTGGAGGAGAATAAAACCATTCAGTACAGAATAAATCCAACAACAGATATTCCGCTCAAACTCAGAGTGATTTTCATGATCAGTTTAGTAGATTTATGAAGTTTTAGAAATTTTGGAATGTGTAATACCAAATTCTCTGCCCTCTTGCTGGCTTCATTATGAAGTCATATGTAAATTTTATTTAAACCCTTCTACCTGTGTTCATTTTTAACTTTTTGGTTTTTATTCCATTTTCTGCCCTCCTATGCAGGTGTAGTTTATTGATAGATTCTAGAAACTCTTTATCAGCACTATGAAGTGGCCACTATTCTTTCTCTATGCTACATAAATGTGGCATTTCATTATAATCTAGTTTCGTATGTGTTGATAATTTTAATTACGTCATATTCCAAAGCATGGATTCGGATACGTAATTCAAATACGATATAGTACGGGTACGTCGATACAGCTTTTTAATGAACACCTTGGACCCACTTCAAAAAACACAGTCATGCCTCAACAAACAAAAATTTTAGAGGCCGACCCACCAGCTCTCCAACATATGTCGGTCAATACCCGCCGTCATCAAGGAACATCATGATTACACACTGAAAAATGGGTGCCGATTTCTGACAATGATGTCATCACCTTGAACCCCACCAATCCCTAATTAACAAATGGCACCTTTGAGGTAAGCACTTCCATTTCCACCAATCAAGAAGCTACAATGATGAAGCCTAATAGCTAGACAATCATTCTTATCATAGCTAGGACCTAGGGGTATAATGGTCTCCTCAAAAGGATATGAAAAATATATTCTCGGCAATACACCCCAGATTTTAATCAATAAAAATTATATATATGTGTATATATATATATATATGTGTTTGTATTTTCATAAGTTAAATATTAAAACAGAAGTCTGTCAGTAAAAATAAAATAAAATACTAAAATATTTTATCTTAACCCTTAATTATCCTAACTTCATTTTCTTCAACATATATGTTTTCATTATCATTAAAAAATTACTCTCTAATTGTGGCTCATCTAATAATAGATTAGCAATCTCATGCAGCCCAAATCTTCAAGAGTATCAAATTAGTATCTGGCAATGTTCCATATTTTGGATTCTCCTTTTGAATAAATAATTAATTTTCTTGATAAAATTATCAAATACGCAGATTGTTGTGAATGAAAATAATTCTTTAGCTCATTGTGGAGTTATCTTATATCTTCTCATAGAGTACACAAAGGAGTAGGCTCTCCTTGTTATTTAATAAATATTATTTATTTTCAATAATTGATAATAACGACAGTTATTTATTACGTAAACAAACTGATATCTATTGCCAATAATAATATAATGAGTTTTAAAAGAGTTTAAAATCAATGAACTCTTCTTCACGTGTCCTGGGGTGCTTGATATGGATCAAAAATTTTAAAAATATAAATTAATTAAAAAGCACGTATCTGGTACGTATCAGAGTGTTTCCAAGCGTATCCAACTTGGATACGTATCAAATATGGGTACGCTATAAGTTTACAAGTATACGTGTGCTTCTTAGCTTTCTACCAGTGATTTCATGCTGTTATATATGAGGAAAAGAACCAGAAGGCATAGAATATCTAAAAAGAAGTGATAGTCTATTGCTCCATTCATTCTCTCCAAAGGTAGGAATGCTCGGTTTTAAAACTAGTCAGTGTCGTGGATAAATATGCTGATGAGAACAGAGTAAACATTTTTTCTATGAGATTGTTTCCAGAATTGTGCAACCTCGTCCTATGCCTTTATTATTTAGTTTTTGGACCTATTGACAATGGTCTTCACTCATTTCATTTGGTGCCGATTGAAGAGATTTTTTGAAGAGATTTTTGTGTACCCACGATAAAAGTCTGTATGCTATTTGATTGGAGCTTCTTACTAGTGAAAGAGAATTAGTCTACTTGAAGTGTTAAGTTGAGCAGATATATCATGTAATCTTAGTTCTATAGGTAAATGTTCTTGCCAGAGAAATTTTTCAAAATTGTGGAAGTTAAATTAGAACATTGTCGGTGGACATTTATAATTGTTCATTAATCCCTGCTTCCTTTTGTACCTTCCAAAGTTCTATTAAGAATAACCTTGTTTTTTTTTTTTTTTTTTTTTCCTTTCCCCGTTTTCAAGCCTGAACAATTGAATAGGATATTTGAGCTTTGTGGAACTCCTGATGAGATTAATTGGCCTGGTGTTTCCAAGATCCCCTGGTATAACAAATTCAAGCCAGCACGACCTTTGAAGAGACGAGTCCGTGAAGTCTTTAGACAGTTAAGCATCTGGAACTGAAGTTATGGAATTCTATTTCTCGTTTGATAAAACTTCGTTACAATGTTATCCTACTTTTCAACTGGTCAAGCTTCATTTTAACTCCACATTTTATGGGACCTACAACCTTTCTTAACTTTTTAATTGCACATTTCATTAACTTTTATCAAAATCCATTAAAACTTTTGTAGAAACCTCTGTCAAACAATCCCTTAGTATATGGCAATGCAATTTCTGTAATCATGATGTTGATATGCTGACTATTTATTTGCTATGCAGTTTTGACCGCAATGCTCTGGAATTATTAGAGAAAATGCTGGCCCTCGATCCATCTCAGGTATCTCTCTTATCTGATATGAATTCTCATGTCCTGAAATCTGATCTCTCCAGTTGGGCACACATTTCTTGCTACTACTGCTGCTGCTATTATATTGACTGTTCTAATTACCATGTTAACTGAATGATTTGCATCAGTTTTGGAATAGCCACTTGAATGACATTTAGAGACATAATGGGATTATGCTTGGTATAGATATGGACATTGTACATGCTTTATTTTTTATATGCATAGTGGTAGGTACGTGGTGGTTGCTATGCTGAAGGAGGCACTTGATTTTTTTATCTTTTATTGTCAGGCACTTCAGGTATTATACAATTTTCTTCTCTGGGAAAGGCCTTAAAAATAGACTGTTGTGTGAGGCACACATCAAGGGACATCTATATAATTTGAAACTGGGTGGGAGTCATTGTACTATTCAGTTACCTCATGATTGTCTGGAATATTACCTCATGAATGTCTTTGTAATTGTCTCTACAAGTTGTTAAGATATTTAATATGTATGTGAAATATTATTGATTGTCCTATCAAGTAAGAGTGCTGTGATAATCAGTAAAGCTAAGGGTAGAGGAAGAAAAGAGACATTTTTGTGGAATGTGGTTGTAAAGGGAGAGACTTAATAGTAGCCCATGGCCTGAACATACAATATGGCTACATATAGAGCAAGTTTGCCATTAGCAGAGCATGCATGAAAATAGTTGCTCCATAAGTTTGCTTAAGGGTGTTCTGTTAGTTTTTATTCAAAAACCTCTGTAATTTCATATGAACTTAATATTAGCGTATTCATTTTGGATTATTTTCAACTAAAGGAATTTTCTTGTGCCTCAAAAGATCGAAGAATCAAGTTGGCTATCACTTATAAATTATTTAACTACATAGAGAACCTCTGAAGGATTTTGAAGCATCAGTTGCTTGTACTATTTTCTACAAATGGTTACATTTATCCACCTGTTATTTAGATTCTTGTTCATTAATTTTCTCTCTGCTTCCAATGAACCTCAAAGATTTATCATTTCGTGTAGCTTCTATTTTCCTATCATTCCATTCAATTACTATGAGAAAAGTGAACGAGCAAATGTTCTTTGAAAAACATTTGTCTGTAATTTAACTGCTTTCAATTTTTTGTGAAGAGAATATCTGCGAAGGATGCTCTAGATGCTGAATATTTCTGGACTGATCCCTTGCCTTGCGATCCGAAAAGGTACGTGTAATAATAATATCCCAAATTATTTCTTTAAATCCGATAGTCAAGGGTAGATAGCATTTTCGTATCAACCGTCCGTTTGGTTAGCCTTTGGAGTTTGGTTATTTCTTTTGTCTTCACATGCATATTGTTTTTAGTGAAAACTCCCAAGGCTTCTCTAGAAATACAGCTGTTGTTGTATTTGCGCGAAAATTTGCTAGATATTTTTTCTTCAGTCACGTGACCAACTGTTCCTCAAATACACAGTTTGCCCAAGTATGAATCCTCGCACGAGTTTCAAACAAAGAAGAAAAGACAGCAACAGCGGCAAAATGAAGAAATGGCAAAAAGACAGAAGTTGCAGCATCCACAGCAGCATTCTCGCTTGCCTCCTATCCAACAATCTGGGCAACCCCATCCTCAACATTGGACTGGACCTAATCATCCAATGAACAACTTGCAGCCTTCACTGCCTACAGGTCCTAGTCATCATCAGTACGGAAAGCCTCATGGTCCACCTGGAGGGCCTAATAGATACCCTACAAGTGGGAACCCGGGTGGGTATTATCAAGATCGCGGGGGTCAAACTGGGGGTTATAATAGTGGACAGTATCCACCTCAGGGTCGAGGAGCACCGTATCCGGGTGCTTCAAATGGTCCTCGAGGAGCTTCTGGTGGATATGGAGCTCCGAATTATCCCCCGAGTGGTCAATATGGAGCTGGTGGCCGAGGCCCGAATCCTGTGGGCAGTAACCGGAACCAGCAGTATGGATGGCCACAACAGTAACTTGAGATTCTAAATTGTTAGTGACTACTCAAAGCGTAGAATAGGAAGAACCAGCTCACCTTCAACTGCAAATGTTTAGTTACCAAATTAGGAACTTGTTACTAGACATGTATAGCTGTGTTTTTGTTGTCTCATTGTTTGATGAAGTTCATCAAATCGAGGATTCTATTTTCTGTGAGGAATACAAATTTTTGATGCTCAGACCTTAATAGACTGATTCTTCATTCGTTTTTTTCTTTTTAATTTTCTTACACAGTAATTTACGTGGATACCGTGGCTTACAAGATGACATTCCCTCCTACAATCAAAATACATCCGACACCTTTATGACATGTTTGGTAACATTGATAAAGTGTAATGATATAAAAATAAGCTAATTTCTTTTTTGGTTCATCATACTATCTTGTTCAATACGATGCATGTTTGGGTAGTATTGCATACTATTTGATGAAACAATATAAAATTTGTTCATTGTATTATTTGATCGTATCTCGTACGTTTAATTTTCCGTAATGTGGCTTTGCACAATATTGTACATTAGCCAATAAGATTGCGACTAAGTATATTCACGTCACATTTTTTTTAATAATTGTACCATATTTTAAGAATAATATAAATTTGACAATGAATAAATGTTATTCACCTTTGATAAAAATTGTTAATAAAAAAGATTGAATTATCCTAAGATTACTATCACAAAGTAAAGGTCGTTAACAAGTTATTATTCGTTTGATATAGCTTTTAAAAAGTCAAAAGTAGCTTTTGAGATTCGAAAGTTACTTTTGGACTATTTGACTAATTTTCTGAGAATTTCTTCTCATTAGGATAGTTTTTAGAGAAATTTGATTTAATGTGACTTTTTCTAAAAGTACTTTTGAAATAAATAACTCTTTTAAAATTTGATTTTCAAATAAAAATTAAGTTAAATAAATTCCTCAAAAAATCTTCTATATGATGCAAAATAAAAATCAAAAGTGGCGACAAACGGGCTCTTAATATAAGACAAAAAAAGTAGTTTAGATCGTGTTCCATCGTTATTTATTTACAAAAATAATTTAACTTTTAGATGGAATACGTAAAATAACATGTTAAACACTAGGAACATAATTAGAGTGTGTTTGATGCACATTTTTAAGAAGGAATATTTTTTTTATGTGATGGGGATATGTGGTTAAAAAAAAAGAAAAATTATTAATGCGATAAAAAATATTATTTTATTAAAAATTATGTGATTGAAAATCACTAGAATAATGAAAATAAAAATAAAATGAGAATTTGGCTCGGCTTATTGATATTTTGCACTGAAAAGGAGGGCTGTTTTCGTTAACAGCCCGTGACTGTCCTTTGGTTGACTTTCTCTCTTATTCAAATTTGAGTGCAGACAAATCTAGTACAATGTGACATCCAACAGTGTTTTTTCGTCACGTATTTCTCAAAAAATGCCCTTCTACCAGAAATTCAAATGTCCCCGGATTTTCCATATATTTTTATTTTTTTACATGTACATAAACACCTAAATTTACTCTAGTTGCTAAATTACCAAACTCTACATATAATGAGTTTCAAAATCTAAATTCTAGCTATTCAGACCATCTTCTGTAATGGTGTAAAATTGAGTGTAAATTGATATTTTCAAAATCACTTATGCATTCTCATTTGCATTCTGATTGATCTAAATTCAAATTTTGTTCTAATGAAAATATCTAAATCCACTTTTTACATCCCGTGTCCGTCGAAAAATGCAATTTGCACTTCTTTGCATTTCTCCATTGGAGAAGTTTTCGACTACTTGAGATATCTAAATCACAATTTAGATCTATTTTACACCACGATTTGAGATGCTATCGTGTGCTATTCATTTGTTCGTTTCAAATTTTCACGCTTTTGAATGTCGCAAAATATCTTTAGATAAGAATTACATTTCTTTTACTCAATAGCTTGTTCAAGTTCAAATGTATCAAGAATTAAATTATAATCATTCTACAAGTGTGATATAAATAAAATGGTTGTGCTACATATACACAAGAATTTATATAATTGTTTACCAACAAATGAAGTGATGGGATTTAATTGGATCAAAATCTCATTAATCAAATAATTTCACCACTAATATTTTGACACCTCATTATTATGTAAATAGTTAAGTACAATAATTATTTTCCGAAAAAAATTGTCAAGGAGTGGGTTAATCCATCTTAAACCATGCTACAATACCAGAACAATTGATATAATAATTAATATAATGTCACGTGACACTCTATTATTGAACTGTTTAAAATGCAGTCAACTTTTCCATCAAATCACCTCCCTTGCACTTATGATTTTGCTTCGGATACTATGTAGATGTCACGTGACTTTAATATTTGATTATTAATTTTGTGCTTAATTAGTTGATGGAAAATACTTATTATACATGATTATTTACATATTTTTTTTATATAATAATCAGGTGTCAAAATGTAAGTATGAAAGTTTTTTGATTGATGAAATTTTGATTCAATTGAATCTTGTCACATCATTTGTTGATAAATAATTATGATAATTATCATTTGCACGTAGTACAAACCTTAGTTGATTAAGTCGGGTCTAAAAATCATCCGAGGGAAAATGAAAAAAATATACAGAAAATCAGCGATCGAGTTCTGCTTCCCATTGTGTGTAATCTAGGTTAAATTCATTAATGATCACCCGACTTTATATTTGGTGTCATCAAAGTCACCTAATTTGATTTTGTTTCACTATGTCACTCAATTTTATAAAATGATATTTAATCACATATTTTACGGAATTCGCAATTTTTCTTATTTTTATAACACTCATTATTTTATAAAAAACATTTTTTACTTAAAAAAATCTGTATCAAACTAGCTTTTAATTTAGCATGTAGACTTATATCGTCTCATAGTGATATCGAAAATATTTACATGAAGAAGTACTAAAAGAAAATTAGAAGTTTTAAATTTATATTTTACTAAAAACCTTTTAATAATCAACAAAATTTGGAGAAATAAAAAATCGACATCAGCGCATGGATAATGTATAGATTCGTGTGAGCCGCAAGTAGAATCACGAGAGCGATTATTTTAATTTGTTTGTACCAAAATTATAAAATATCTATTTCTTTTTAATATCTAGTTGCCAAATATCACACGGACATTTTGTTTTTTGCCATAATGTCTTACACGAATAATTAAATAAATAATAAAAAAAGACATAAGATGGGACATGAATTGGGTTTCGCTACTCCCAATTATTGGCACATAGACTGGATAAAATAATGAGTGTTATAAAAATAAGAAAAATTGCGAATTCCGTAAAATATGTGATTAATTATATTTAGTGTCATCATGGCCACTTAATTTTATTTTATTTCACTATGTCATTCAATTTCATATAATGTTTTATCATAATCATCTAATTTCATATAATATTTCACCATAGTCACTTAACTTTTTCCATAATTTTCATTAATTTTAAAAGGAGTAAAGCCGTAACTCTACATTATATATATAAAATAAATTAAAACTTATTTAAAAAAAGGTTACTTAAAATAAAATAAAACTAATTTTTTTATAAAAAAAAGTTACTTAGAATAATAAAAAATTATTTAGAAAAACATTTTTAAAATAAAATAAAAACTTAGCCATTGTTTGATCCACATTATTTTCAAAATAATTTTTTTCTTTATATTCTTTTTTACTACACATTCTTCAATAAAGAAATATTACACACAAACTCTAAACTTTTCATTTTTTCTTAATCACACATTCTCCATCAATTAATTCTTCCAAAATGCATTCTTAAAATAAAAT
>CAIGRB010047039.1:44734-71007 GCA_903798255.1 Fraxinus quadrangulata | reverse complement strand
ATTACGGATTTTGGTAGTATAGCCTCTCTATAATTTAGCATAATTCTTTTTCTAAATTTGAAAACATACATAGAAATACATTTTATAAAAGCACGTGACTTGTGAAAATGTGAAGACGAAGTTGGGCCCTGAATACCTAAGACCCAAACATAATGAGTACCATAGGCAGCTATAAAGCAAGATTCCAATAACCTAGTAAGGTACCCTTTATGTTCAGGTGGGTCCCCCAGAATACAGCAAGAGCTACTATTGTGTACATACACAATCCTGATTTTGGGGGGATGCACTGGAAAAGTAAAAACTAAACAATCATGCTTGTGGTTGTTAATACAATTTATGTTGTCTAAACTTGAAACCTAACATACTGTACCACTAGTGATATGAAATTTACTTTGGCAGTTAACATCTTCCATGTAAATAACAATTTTGATTTAAAAAAAAATACACTTCTTTGGAAAACTTCCTGGACTGGCTGAAGAACCTCTCAAGTCACGCATAATGCAAGTGTTCAGTATGTATCATAAGTGTCCAATGTAATCAATCAGTCAAACTAACATACTATAAGGCTCAAGACATGGCGAGATGTCAAAAATATTTCCTTTTACTAAGTCACAATTCTTCCATGCAACTAACAGTTCAGAATGAGAGCTGCATTTATACATAGTGTAAGCATGTTCCGTCACAAGGCACTTAAAACCAATAGCCATAACTTGAGACAAATATAAATAATGAAAACCTTGATTTTCAAACTCAGAATAAATCATTTCAGTATTTCAACTGCGATCTCCTATTTCAAATGGAAGAAAACATACTAACATAGTGTGGCATTCATTGCATACCAAATATTTTTTTTTCTATTAAATAAATAGTTCCTCTGAAATTATATGTCATGGTTTCTATTTCAGCAGCCAAACTGATTGTTTTTAGCTATGTTTCATATCAATGTAATCATTCTTTCCAATTCAAAATTTTTCTTAATATTACTAATATCTGTGAATTTGATAACCATGTAAATGCTACTAAATACTAATTAAATTAACATGAAATCGAGGTCCAAAAATTGCTGGATTCATCCTTGGTAATTCGAATCACGACATCCCATTTGCAACAGTGGAAACAATTTATGGATTAGTACAATTAAGCATTCATTCACGAGACGGGCACAGTAAACTGACTTGATCACGGTTTTACAATAATATATAATAATAATAATCAGGTGCAAAGAAGCAATAGAAGCAAAAAATTATAACCTGGCGAAGCGTTTGGAGATGAGAGGTTGAGCTCCGTACTGAATAGTGAGTAATAAAGAGAAGAGCCAGACCTTTGTGCTCGTGCTTGAATTCGGGCTGATCGGCCCGGGCCTCGAGGCTCTGTGCTTGGTCGCCGCCATTGTTGGGTGACCTTGAGCTTAAGACCGTGTTTGGTTAGACTATAATCAGAAATGAGTTGATTTTCTTGGAGGTGGCTGGGGATGGAAGATTATACAGTTTGGAAAAATTACAAACAATGTCCCCAACTTATTTGAAATATAGTCTTAACCTCTACAATAACCAGTTGGTCTTGATCGGTCCAAATGGTTGTCAAAATGAAACATGAACCTCACGTGACTCNTTTTTTTTAATTATTTGTTAATGGAAAGAATGAAGAAAATTGTAAACATTTAAAATTGGCAATTGGATAAATTTTTATCCCACATCAGAGGATTAAAGTCCTTTGGAGGAGTGTCTTTTAATAGGAGTAGCACTTGGGAGAAAATTTAAATTGGGCCCGCAAATGCAATATACGAACCCATTAAAACATTTGAAATTTTTTGTGAAAAAAGAGCATGATTAACCGATAAAATTGTGAAGATCTTCCGATTCACCGATTAATCGGCTAGTTCAATGGTTCATTGGTCGGACCGAATTTGAAATACTTCCTAATTTTCCCAACTGAACCGGTTGGTCTCATTCATTTTTCATAACATTGCTTTTGAAGGGTAGAGTAGAACCATCATCAGTCAACTATCATGAACACAAATTGCTTTGAAATGTCATAAACATAAGTTTGATTTTGTGAAATTTTCAAGTTTTGTCAAGAGATATTGATTAGTGTGTTTGTTTATATGGAATAAAACATGAGAGATGTTTTACTATTTACTTGAAATATCAATAAGTGATGATCCCTCGGTCCCACAACTATTATTGATACAATCATTAGTTCGG
The DNA here is from genome assembly GCA_903798255.1 of Fraxinus quadrangulata. Taxonomy (NCBI): domain Eukaryota; kingdom Viridiplantae; phylum Streptophyta; class Magnoliopsida; order Lamiales; family Oleaceae; genus Fraxinus; species Fraxinus quadrangulata. Next base: position 68,803 of record CAIGRB010047039.1, on the reverse strand, counting down.
TAACTTCATTATTAGTTTCATTGGTTACGTCATTAGTTTCATCAACTATATGACATTTTTGTCAAAAAGATTAACATCGACTAAAGAAGTAACTTAACTAGAATGTAACTATATACTTAGCGACACATTTATGTACGGAAGATGTTTGATCATTATGTTATTAACGTAAAATTCACTTGACAATAGAAAATGATGGAGAGTGGTCAAATCTTTCGGTCCCACAAGTATTATAATCCCATCATTATTTCAGTAACTTCATTAATAGTTTTATTGGTACGTCGTTAGTTTCATTAACTATATGACATTTTTGTCAAAAATAGACGAAAATCGACTAAGAGATTAACACTGACTAAAGAAGTAACTTAACTAGTATATAACTATATACTTGGCGAGCATTTATGTACGAAAGATGTTTGATCATTATGTTATTTTTTATGTGAAATTCACTTGACAACAATATGCATATGGATGCTTGATGATGTCATATAGCTTGGCAATAGAAAATGGTGAAGAGTGGTCAAATCTTTCGGTCCCACAAGTATTATTATCCCATCATTAATTCGGTATATTCGCCGTTAGTTTCGTTGACTATATGACATTTTTGTCAAAAATAGACAAATGCCGACTAAAAAAGTAACTTAACTAGAATATAACTATATACTTGGTGACCATTTCAGTATGAAACATATTTGATCATTATGTTTTTATCATGAAATTCATTTAACAATAATATGTATAGGCTCAAAGATGTCATATTGCTCGCCAATAGAAATGGTGAAGAGTGGTCAATTATAAAGTGATGCTTAAGTTAGTATTCTAACACTCAAATTAAGAAATTTGAACAATAGCGAGACCGTGACTTAGTGACACCCTTTGTTTATATAAAGAAAATGTCTTGATCGTGTTGTTTTGTGTGAAGAATTGTCATGCATCTTAAATTTCACGACCAACAATATCCCACGTGACGCTAAGTAAATTTCAGCAACATTACTTGAATTCAAAGTAGTTGACTCCTTATTGGAGTGCAAGTTATACTTCTAAGTTACGGCTGTATTTAATATATGTTTATACTTTGCATTTTAGTGTCTTCTCGACTTTTGCTTAGTAATCAATATGAGTTCTTCTAAGTGGCCTTACACACGTTATACAATGTTTGAGCTCGAGCTCTGACTTCCTAAGCATTGGCTTCTTCTAATGCGAGTTGGATGGTGCCTTATAAATTAGGGATAAATGACGATACATAGCATGTTTGACTAAGCACGTAAGTGATACTTCTCAAGCACTTTACAAATTTCGAAGCTTGATAGTTCGTGTTTATATTGTCAAAATCGAGTTATTGCAGGATCAACAACTGAAAAAACATTGGATAATATCACGTTGACTATCCCATATTTTGCCATCTCAGAATCAAGTATCACCTTCCACTAATGCTAGTAGACCATTGCTCTAGCAACTAAATATTGGAGGTTATACTTCTCTTCTCAACATGAAGATAAGAATAATATTTTGGGCGTGAAAATCTTATTAACCAGGAAGCGGCATGTAGTACTTCACTTCTGTTTGGTTATAGTGATTAGTTAAGTCTGACCCCATTTTAATGCCCTTTTCCTCATTTCCATCACCAATTACCCAAATCAAAATTAGGCATCTTCCTTATTTCTCTCAAAGTTCAGACCCTCATTTTCAGCTGCTGCCGCGCTCAGTAAGCTTCTTTTTCTCTTCCACACACACACACACCCACCCACCCACTCACACTAGAACTTGTAGATAATCATGTTAGCCATGTGTAGATCTGTTTTTATATTTTTGGCAATTACTCTATGTTTTCATCAGTTTCCCTATAACTATTCATTTGACATAATTCTATAGAAGCTCAAAATAAAAGTAGATGCTTCAACTAAATTAAGTACTCCATACAATTAAAATAATATTATATTAAATCCATCATAAACACTACAAGAAGAAGTATTTTACAATTTTCAAAATCATTTTTCAACTCACTATCTTTTGAAAAATAAGCCAAGTCAGATACTAAGTCAAATGTTTATGTTTATTATTTTAACGTTCACCCCTTTTTTTTTGAAACTGTACACATTTAGGTCATCCAAGGGGAGGGATGACAACACTAGCTAAAGATGATGGCCTTTGAAAAAAGAATCATAAGAAACTAAAATTTGAATTGGAAATTTCAGGTGAGAGGAGAAGATGAATGGTTAGCCTATCCCTCGGTATACGATCAAGATAAGAAAATGCATCATTTCACAACTCTTTCAATTGGAAAAATAGAAGCCTTTCGTTAGAAATACATCAATCTATGAGAAGGAAATAGTAGTTTATGTTAAAGAAAGTGGTAATGTCATTTTTATACATTGTTGTAAGCTGACAAAACCTTAAAAAATTTGTGTAAGAGATATTTAGCTGATATTTTAGATGAACAATGTCTCAAATAGGCATTCTGCACAATGCACCGTGTGAATCGAATCACATACAATGATATATGCGAGGGTTGGGGACAACGCCCTGAAATGCAGGGATCGACCTGACCAATTAGGTTACGGGGGTCGAGGGGGCAGCGTCTCCGACGGTGATCGACCTGACTGGTCAGGTCACGTGGGTTTAGGGGGCAGCGCGTAGTGTTAGCAATTGCTCCGCGCATAGACTGAACATTTTTTTTTGTAGTGTTAACAATAATATAGCAAAACAAAATAATTTATATCTTGTATATCTTAAAAGTGTACATCACATTTAAAATCAACATTAACCTATAAAATACACATACCTAGTATGTTTATTTGAAAACTTCTACACAAGTTCAAATAAGGGAAATGTAACTTATATTGCATTTTTGTACCAGCTCTTACAACCCCCAGAAGGCCTGTGGTCAATTTACACTAAAATAGTTGTTGTAAGCTGAAGAAGAGAATGCGTGAGAGAAGTTGCAAACTGTAACGTATCATTAACCAAATCTACAAACACTATTTTTAACACTATAATCAAGTAAACATATTCTTGTATCAATTGCATTTGGCATAAAATTTTCCTTCTCTCTTCTTGCTTATGATCAAGTTTGAATTTTTATTGTTAAACATCCATTTTCTCTTGTTGCTTTGCTTCTCCAAGGTACATGGAAAAGATACTTATAAAATATATCAACTACAACTGGATAGGGATCAGTTCGAATTTAAAAAAAACTTCAATAATGAACAGTACTCGACGGGTGACAGAAGAAATAAAGTCAACAATTGTGGGCATGGTAGAAAAAACTCCAAATTACCTTTAACCAACGTGTGAATAGTAGAAGATAGATAGGGGTCAATTGGTGTGAATAGTAGAGGATGGCCAGTCAACAATTGTAGGTAAGAAGAAGTCCATAGTACCCTTTTGTTTTGAAAATGAGTGGACGGATAGTAGATTGCTATGGATAAAATAGGGATAAAAAAATACTTCAAAATGAATAGTACTCGGCGGATTCACTCTTTTAATATAGTAGTAAAATATATAAAAATTAACCAAACTAAATTTTGGCTTTAAAATATTTTCTTTTTCTAAGCATGCAGTTTGATATTAAGAAGACTACTAATTAATTTCTAATAACATAGTATTAAAGTGATTCTAAAGGAATTAATGAAAGAAAAGGAAATGTTGAACAATTCCATGCATGGAGTCCTATTCACGTGAACATGTGCAGAAAGGTTTAGACATAAAAAATATACAAACCATTTTTTCTTGTTCTTTTGTTTTGCGTGGCAAGAGTCAAAATAAATTCGTTTGCATAGTTATCGACTTCGAAACTTCCCAAAATTTTAAGGAAAGGTGAGAAATTTCCTATAATATGACATATCCAGAAATTGACTTCCGTCGACAACACATGAGGTACTAAAATATTTTTCAAAACCCCGCAACAATTCAATTTGGGAGAAAAACAAGCACAATTTACTCAGAGTGAAATATAAAATTCTACCGACATCGAATTGACATGATTTCAAGTTTATCTAGTAGCTAATCAACGAGCAATCAAAACCCAATGGTTTCATCCAAAAATTTTAAGTAACACATGAGTTACAAATTTTCGAAGTCAAGGGCAGAAGCTGGATTGTTTTTTTTTTATAAAGAAAGCAACACTAAATTTCATCCCTAACATTTTTGTGAGAAACGGGAACTTGTAAGTTAATTTTTATAAAACATAACTAATATCAAACATAATTAATTCATGAAAAACTTATTAGAATAGTTCTACAAACGATGTTCATAGAAATCCATTTATTTAAAAACACGTAAACATTTTTTTCTCATACTCGAATAAAAACAATACGTCATCGGCTCCTCCATAGCACGATGCATCTTCATCTACCATCATCCATGCCCTCATGCAGATCCAATCAACTTGTAGGAAGAAAATTAACCCATGGGTTAAAACTCAATAGATATCATCAGCGCATTTCGTTATGGAATTAGAAATTTCAATTTGTAGATTCATACCATTGCATGAAGACGGATTTACGGCAAAAACCAGTTTCTATAGAATTATCATAACACGTAGAGCTGAAGAATGATCATTCCAACTATAGTAATACCGAAGCACTGTACCCCAAGGTACCAATTCATTCATATTTTAACGAACATTCATAGTTGAAAATGAAATATGCACTTGCATCTCTACCTCCCTTAATTTGAAGCTTTTGAATGGATAAAGTTAGACGATGAATATTGTTTCCCGACGGCACCCGAAGCTTTAAGAAATCTGCTTCTCTCTTATGTTTTTCTTTCTTTTGAAATTTTTTTCTTGTTTCAAAGGTTGAACTATACATAAATATATAATAGAATGTAATATGAATTATGTTACGCCTCGCCTTCGAGGCTTAAAGTAAAAGTGTCACGTAGCAAGTCACGTAGGCAAAAAGTCAACAAGAAGGTCAAAATATGAAGAAATCAAGCAAAATCCCAGTCCTTGTCCTACGAATCGAAGTCCGTGCTGAAGCAATGCCTCAAGGACGAAGCACTGTAACTTAGACTGAAACACCGCCTAAAGAAACAAAGAAAGGAGTTGAAGCTCCCCACTTAGAGAACCATTTCAAAGATCTCTCCGAGGCTCTCAAACTCATCTGAAACTCATGAAGCAGACGCCATCTCTTGCGATAGATTTGAAGATCCTTTAGAAGTGATTGATGCAACACCTTTAAGAAACTCATTTTCTCTTCTACACACACACACACACACACACACACACACACCCCCACACCTACACCCATGACCCACCCACTTACTCACTCACCCACTCACACTAGAACTTGTAGATAATCATGTTAGACGTGTAGATCTGTTTTTATATTTTTCGCAATTACTCTAATAATTTGATTTCCCATTTCGTACTATTTTACTTATTTGAAAATCCTTTGTCCAGATCGAGGGTTATTCTTTAGCGGGTTTTGAATTTATCGTCAGATTTTTTTTTTAAAAAAAAATTATTCTCGAGTTATTTGCTCAACGTGGTATCATATATTTGTTTATTTAAGCAATCTGCTTTGACTAAAATGTCTAGAGTGCTATACTTTTCATTAGTTTTGGTTTATTATTTTGTGAATAATCTGATCACTGGTAGATACAGAATTTGGAATTATTTTTGGCTGTTATAAAAAAATTCAAAAGCCATAAACTTTGATAAGATTTTTGTATGAACTTGATGTTTCTTTTAGATATATATGAAGGCTGAAACGAATGTCAACTTGATTTTATTGCCTGTGATTAAAGTGCTGAAGGACAACCTTTTTTTTGCCAATCTTTAAAGCATTCCTTTCAGCACAGAGAAAGGAAGGCTACTTGTGTTCTTAGTTTATATAATTGTTGCAGTTCAATCAGTTTTAGTGGTATAAATGATTTATATGTTGCTTCTTAATCTTCCAAAACTCGTTTATATCACAATTAATTTGCAAATATGGCTAGTCTCCTTAAGTTAGTGCATTTATTGTTTCTTTAAACTTTCCATTTTATTATTCTAATGCTCTTTGTGGCTTCGAATTTTACAGAAAATGGAAGGAAATCTTGAGAAGGATACATCTTTGAAGAATGAGAATGGAAAACCTGATAATGATGATAATGACTCTGGTGAAAAAATGAATATTCAAGGGTTTGGACAAACATCACCTAACGAAGAAGTGAAAATTCCTGAGGTTGGTATGACTTTTCGGTCCTATGAAGAAGTTCGTAATTTTTATAATAGGTATGCACAATCTGTTGGCTTCAATACAGCGAAAGTTAGCACCAAGAATGGAGATGATGGGAAGCAAAAGTATTTTTCGCTTGCATGTGCTCGAAGTGGTAAGACACCCCCTTCGACAGCTGGGAAGAACTCCTCGAGGACAAGGCCTCCTAGTAAGACTGAATGTAAGGCCAGGATGAATATTGCTGTTTATGATGATGGACGATATGTTGTGACTCGTGTCTGTCTTGATCACAATCATGAACTGAATCCAGGGCAGCCGCGAGAATTTAGAAGCAGTAAGATGGTCACTTCTCAACCCAAGAGAAAGTTAGAAGTAAATGACTCAGCTGTGGTTGAAATGGAATGCAGAAGTAATACTGCAAATGCAAGACTGTTGAGACTTGGGAAGGAAGATGCGGAAGCCTTAATGATATATTGTTATCAAATGCAGGCTAAAAATTCAAACTTTTTCTTTAGGATTGACAGGGATGAGGAATCTCGTATAAGAAATGTTTTCTGGTCTGATGCAAGGTGTAGGGCAGCATATGAGTCTTTTGGTGATGTGATTTTTTTTGACACCACATATCTTACAAAAAGTTATGACATGCCACTCGTTATGTTTGTTGGTGTGAACCATCATGGCGATTCTGTGTTGTTTGGTTGTGGTTTAATATCAAGCGAGGATACAGATACTTTTGTCTGGTTGCTCAAATCATGGTTGACGTGTATGTTGGGCCATTCTCCGAAGGCTGTAATTACAGACCAGTGTAGAGCTGTCCAGGATGCAGTTAGAAAAGTTTTTCCAAATTCTCGGCACTGTCTGAGTCTTTGGCATATCATGAAAAAATTTCCGACAAAATTAAAAGAGATTACCCAGTACAAAACAATCAAGAAGATTTTGAAGAATATCATTTATGACTCCGCTATAAGTGATGAGTTTGAGGTCAACTGGAGAAACATAATTAATGAATACAAATTACATGATAATGAGTGGTTAAAGTCTTTATATGATGATCGTCTTCATTGGGCCCCGGTGTATGTGAAGAAGACTTTTTTGGCTGGCATAGCTGCAACTCACAGAAGAGAAGATATGACTGCCTTTTTTGATAGCCATGTTCAATCAAAGACCACAGTGAAGCAATTTATTGAGCTTTATGACAACGTGATGAAAAGTACAATCATTAAAGAGAACAATGCAGATTTTGCCTCTTTTAGCGCTTGCATTCCAACAGTAACAAATCATCCCATCGAATATCAGTTTCAGAAAATTTATACTAATGAACTTTTCAAGCTGTTTCAGGATGAATTAAGGGGATTGATCTTTTGCAATGCCTCTTTTGTAAGGACAGAAGGGATTGTTTCAGTATTTGAAGTGACAGAAAGTATATTAGATAAAGATGGAATGTTTTCTAAAGAAGTGACTTTTGGGGTACTCTTTAATGAAGCTGAATGTAAAGTGCAGTGCTTATGCCATCTCTTTGAGTTCAAGGGAATTCTTTGTAGGCATGCAACATCTGTGCTTATCAAGAAAAAGGTGAACAAGGTTCCCTCTTGTTATGTTGTAGAAAGATGGCGGAAGGACATAAAGCATGGGTATAAATTTCTGAATGGGGTGTACGACAATGTTGATTGCAATGGTAAAAATAAACGGCACAGGAAGTTGAGTCCACTGATGCTTGATCTTCAACAGCTTGGTGTGGACTCGGATGAGAAATGTGACTTTCTTATCAAATTGCTTACAGAGGCAAAGAGCAAACTTCTTTCGGTTGCCCAAGCGGACGGATGTAAACCGAGTAACGCCACTTCATTGATATGACGTGACCCAAGATGATAACAACATGCAACATGTTGCTTGCTCCTTTGAATCATAGTGCAGTGAAGGATATTCTCCAGCAAAAAATGAGAATTTAAGGTAGATCAATTTATTAAAACTCAGCAACAGCTTTACCATGTGAAGTTATTTATGCATTTTTAGTTTTGACCAGTTTTCTTGTTTTCCAGTATCTGAACTTGCTTAAATGTTGTGTCATTGCAATGTGAACTTTAAAATTTCTGCATGGTTAATTTAAGTTATTGCATTTATGTTGGATATATGTTTCTTAGTTACGTCTAGATGTAATAATGTTCATCTCCCAATAAATATAGCACAAGGCTTAATTGTGTTGGGCAGAGTTGTATTATAAAATAATAAGGCTGTAGATATTTACCCGTTTTAACTTCTCTTTCCTCGTGCTTGGATATTGCCATGTACGAGTTGCCCAGGATGCTGAACATGTGAGACCCGTCACTACATTTTAACAAGGCTTAATTGTGTTGGGCTGAGATATATCTAAAATTATTGAGGAACTTTTTACCCGTTTTAACTTCTCTTCCCTCATGCTTGGATAGGTTTAGGCATGAATGCATATGAGCTGTAAAACCAGAATTCTTTTCACTTTATTTATCGAAATAAATAGGTTCGCAAGCAGTGGATAGTTTGCATAACTGGGATCAATGATTAGCATTTTCGCATTTTCCACTACGATTCTAAACCTTTTGCGAATCTTGCTTCTCAGAATGCTTTCAGAGGTGGAAAGGTCTGTGGTTGGATGATGGAGATCCTAATAGATATTATATTGAATGCTTAGTGTGTGTTTGGGAGGGCTTTTTGGGATTCCAAAAGCTCTACTTGGAGGCCAAAAACACTTCTGCTTAAAAGTGTAGTTGTTTGGTTATAGTTATAGTAAAAGAAAAGGTATTCATTGACCAAAAACAACTTTCAAAAATTCTTTTAGAGAAACTCAAAATTAGAGCTTCTCTAATAAATCACTTCTGTAGGAAAGCTAAAATAAAATTTTTATATTGCTTTTAGCCTTAATTTTTTAATAAAACATTGAATACGTCTAAATTAATCCTACGCATTAATATATCAAAAAAATAAAAAATAAAAAATTTCAATGAAGAATTCCCGTACGTGTAACATTCATTGGTAATATTCCATTATGCATAGGTTTTTGATTTTATCTCTTTTCATCCCATAAAGTTGCATAATTCTTTCTCTTAAAGTTTCATGAACTGACTCTTTTTTCTATATTTGTCTAATTGTCTATATTTGGTCTCTATCTTTCAATTAATGTTTATATATTTAATGATTTTTTAATGTTTAATGTACATTTTTAATTTTATCCAAACCTTACAGCTACACGAGTTCTAATGTTTCATGAATTGTTTAACTATTCTTGAAAAATTGCTTGCTTTGCTTCAGTGTAACGAGGGTATGTTGTCTAATCATAAATTGTTGCAATAAGAAAAGAATTGTCCGGGATTAGAACTATGGGTTTGTTTGAGCTCTATTTTCGTAAATATAGATTTTATAATAGTAATTTTTTTGAGAATATGAGGTTAAAAAATTGAGAATTTTTTTAGGTTTACGTATAAAATTATTTTATTGGGAAAATGTGCGGTTGAAAATGAAATTGAAAAATGATTTTTTAAAGATATGGCTCAAACATGGGCTATATTTGATTTGAAAGTTCCACTTAATCCCTTAATTTTATAATCCACGAGTACTTTTGCAGTTATGCTACCAAACGAAAATTAATTTCAATTGCACTTTTTGGAGTGACAACCAAACAATTAACAACTCTTTTTGGAAAAGCTATATTGATAAAAGTTTTTATTGACAAAAGTTCTACTCACAACAACTGGTTTGAATGGATCCTTGCTAAACTTATGTAATTATTTAGGAAGAGAACTTATACTTAATGTTGAGATGTCTATTATCTCCTTTTGTTAGTTTAGTAGTTTTCCTTATTTACTAGAAGTTGAACTATGAGTACTGCTTCGTAGGTTTTTCAACTTTTGACGATTGTAATAAAATTAGTCTAAACTTAGAAAGTCTTCAACTAAATATTATTACACTCTTTGTTATTGGGTTATTGCTCTTGTTGCTTATTTATATTGATTACGGGGGCCTTCAACAAAGTACTTGTGGGAGTAGGTAAGAGGCGGTTTGACTGATTGGTTTGACACGTAGGTTGCTCAATAAAAAGGCTTGATTCGGTATCGAGACGTTTTATATCTATGAGGCGAGGCATAAGCATCTAGGCGCTTTAAGGTGTAATGCTAAAAAAGTAATTAACAAAACTAAAAGTCTAACTTGCAAACAAAAATGAAATTGATCATGAAAATAGAAAATAATGAGTTTTCTAGTTGTAATCATGTAAAAAAATTATATTCCATAATTAAAAGTGGAGACAACTAAAAGCTTCATTATATAATCATTAGTAATATGATCTTTAAGGGAACCATTCACACCACTACCTTTTCATTCTTTGTCATCATTTTCTAATTGCAACGAGGTATTCCTTCCCATTTTTCTTCCATGTAGGTCAACATTATAAAAGAACACGTAAAATATTTTAGGTTATAAAGAAATGAGAAATGATCTACTAAGTAGTGCAACAGTAATGTGTCAAGAATTGGCGAATAATTTCATTGTAGGTCCCAAGAATTAAATGATCCACTAATTAATTGATGTGCCATGTCAATTATGCTTAACATAAGTTAAACAACGGTGTTTAGTAGATCATTTCTCATAAAGAAATAACTCAAAAGGCTAAGGTCAATAATTAAGCCATTGTTTGATTCTGATTTTTCAAATTCACTTTTCCTCGAAACTTATTTTCAACTACATATTCTCTCAATAAAATAATTTTGTATGTGAACATATAACTTTTTCTACTTCTTAATCACACTCTCCAAAAAAAAAAAAAAAGACAAACAGAAGCTTTAATTAGATGTGTCAAAGTGTATCTGAAGGAAGAAATGCTCATGCACAAGTCAAAAACGTGATGTTTGCAAAAGCCAAAGTTAATTGGATCGTATTGTGCATGTGTAGCTTGAATTATCCTTTCCGGGTTGATTTTTATGTTTTTAAATTTATTTTTAATTACATATTCTCTTAATAAAATAATTTTAAATGTAAACTCGTAATTTTATTTTTATTTTTATTTTTTTAACCGCACATCTTTTTTCTAAAAAAAAAAAAATCACTTCTCAAAAAATAAAAATCACACAAGGGCTAAATGTTTGAAAAATGCAAGGTAAACATGTGAATACTTTAGTTGGTTTAGGCTCAGCCTCACTTATTTTCAACTACATATTCTCTCAATAAAATAATTTTGTATGTGAACTTATAACTTTTTTTACTTCTTAATCACGTACTCTCCAAAAAAATCACTTGTCAAAAAATCAAAATCAAACAAGGGCTAAATGCTTGAAAAATGCATGGTAAAAATGTGAGTACTTTAGTTGGTTTTAGGCTTAGTATGAGGCTTAAGCCTCACAAATGACATTTAAGGTGTGGGGCTTGACGAGTTTTATGATAGGCTCATGTGTGGCAAGATTCAAGATGTAAGAATCAAATAGTTTTATTAACCATGCTAATGACTTGAATATGACTATCTCACATGTTCATTCACTCGAGTTTCCAAAATTTATGAAAATTCGAATGTCAAAGAATAATGCTATTTAGCCCCAATGAGGTTATAACCCCAATTTATGTGGTGTTAAATGATAAGTTAAATGAAAGGTAGAATTCAATGACCCATTTAATTTCATTTATCATTTAATGCCACATTAGCGCCGCATAGATTGGGGTTATAACCCCAGTGGGCTAAATAGCATTACTCAATGATAAATTGTGTATCTTTGCTGTTGCTTACGTGGCTTGAAGTTGCTTAGGCAAATTAATATCATGAAAAATGATTAATAGGAATAACTCTTATGTAGCACAACTGGTGTAGAAACCAACCTTAATTATAATTAATTGATAGGACATTTTAAATGTAGAAAACTCTTATCAACTAATTCCATTTAATTGTTACTTAGACTAGTTTAATACCAGAGTTTTCACTTGGGTATGAATATCTCATGCGTTCATTAGCTGGGGTTGTCAAAATTTAATAAAATGTGAGGTGCTTACGTGGTTTGAAGTGCTTGGGCAAATTAATATTGTGAATAAATGATTTATATTATGGAATAATGATATGTAACACAACTGGTGCCAACCTTGTGTCTTTAATTGACATTTTAAATGTAGTAATTCTATTTTTATTTAAACTGTCTAATTAATTGATGCCACATAATTGCCACCTGGACTAGTGTTTAGCATTAGGGTTTACATTGGGTGTATGACTATCTATCGCGTTCATTTGCTTGGCAAAATGAAAAACTGAAATGACTAATTGGGTATCTTTTGCTGGTGCTTACGTGGCTTGAAGCTGTGTGGGCAAATTAATATCGTGAAAATGATTTATTTTTCTGGAATAATGGTATGTACGACAACTGGTGCCAGCCATTGATAGGACATTTTAATGTAGTAATATGGTTCCCATTTAAATGTTTATCAATTGATATCACTTAATTGCCATCTAGACTAATTGTTTAGCACCATTTTTCCAAATAGAATACTCTATTTTCTGTCATATGTAGATGCCTAGTTTTCAGGTTATGGCTAAGATTATTTTGTTCGATAGATTACTGTGTACCATTTCAAACTAATATTATTTGTTTCTGTTTTGTGTAATGATAGGAAGAGATGGACATTTAAGCTTGAACTGCCGCTGCAAAATCTAAAATTAATTAAATCCTTTAGTTGCTGCTTGCATGAAGCTCTGGCTTGGTCCTGCGAATATGTATTTCTGGTGTTGCCTTGGACCTAAGCTTCAGTCATTGCAAACCAGTTGGTAAACTGCTGCTGTTATGTTTGTTCTTGTCATCTTTCTGATTTTGTACTTACCTTTCAAATAGTATGTGTATACCTGTTTGTTTCCTTAAAATTGCAGATTGAGTTGTTTCTATTAATGGTTTTTTTTTTGAAGTACTATTATCAAGAATACACCTAACAGAATAGTTAAATAACTATTTCCTTTGCCTTTTTTGGTAGGCAAGATTGGTCACTGCAGCTGAATGCTGTACACCCTGAATTGTATGAGAACTATCACAGAAGATGTGAGGAGGCCACTGAAGATTAATAACGTTTACCTCCATGAAGTATATGAGCCTCCACTTAATTCGAGCTTTTCAGTCATGAGATTTTAGTTTGATGCATGCGAAGGTCACTTTTTCTTCATTTAACTATTCTTTTGGAAATGTAGCGTGGCCGTACTTTGATACGCTCAGCTAGGAAGATATGTCTTAATTTTGACCCTTATATGTTACTTCAAATCTGGGCAGATATTAACATGGAGCGATGATGGAGTCGAGTTTTACATTCAAATGAAGCTCATAGGTCAAGAGAAGCATTCTTCAAGGCACATCAAAGCTGTTGTGTTTATTTTGCACCTATAATTACTGCTGCTGATAATATTCTGGAACGGCCTCGATGATGTGTGAACTTGGATCATATAATAACATTTCCTCAGGCGAAACTTTCCGTTGGAGAATCTCCTGCACCCAAGCATGTAGTTATCGAGGAAGATGGTTGTGTATCTGAATAATGTGGTTAAAGAATAAAAATAGCATTCTACCTTTTTAAGGCCGTGGGCTTGGAGATATAGTCCCCTTGGAGGATAAATTCTAACATTCTGTTGTCAGTGAGCAGACGGCTGGGTTCCCGTGGGTGCGTAGACAATGACATGATTCTAAGAGGAGATGGATCTGTCTGTTAGCTGTTGCTCTGGGAGCATGTAAGAGGTTCCTAGGTCAGTTATTTGAGTGGCGTTCTTGACATCAGGCCTAGATGCTCTGGCAACAATCGGACCTTGGATCTTGGTGTTCAGACGGTGTTCTTGGCCTCAGGACTATATGCTTGGGTGGCACTCTCGACCTTGGGCATAGGTGCCTGGGCAACTTTGGGCATAGGTGTTCTGACTTTATAGTCTGTTTTCTTTGGGTCTGATTAGTATCAGGTCTAGTCTTTTTACGATTCAGCTTCTACCATGTGTTTGCTCATATTGCACAATTATGGATTTTTGCCCGCAATAGTTTGACAATTTCCTATTGCATCATTTATTTATCACTGCATGAATGAAAAGTACTGCATTTTCCAGCAGTAATTGATTTCTTCATTTCTTCAAGTTGGGTTTGTTACTGGAATCATCATATCGTTACCCCTAAATTTTACTTTTCGTGCCGCCCTTGTGACTGGTTATTTATAGATATCGAAAACTTTTCTAAATATATCCAAGAAAAGGGCGGGGGTGGTAGGGAGAGAGAGAGTTTAGAGGGCTAGTTTCAAAACATATAATGTCCATAAAATTGAGAAAATTGAAGTTTCTTTCGTAAGTGGTGCTCTAAGGTTTTTGGTCATTTAAGCAGTAGAAATTAGACTTTCAAGAATCAAGAGTAGGGCAATAATCTTTGAAAGCTCGACATTAATTGTTGAAAGCTCGTTTGAGGGAGTGCACTTTGAGAGAGAAAAGGCCAGCCATGAAGGGTAATAATCTTTGATATTCATCCAGCATACCCCAGTCAAGTTTAATAATCTTCGACCTACGGAGGCTTTTCGTTCACAATACTGCCTTTGTAATTTGTTAGAACTGCAATGTTTATCCTCGAGGTGTTATCTATCCATAATATTTGTGGCGTTTGTGCATGTACAAAGTGTAAAAAGTGCCAGCCTCACAAGGCCTGTGTTCATCTTTGTCATGCAATACTCAAGGTTCAACATCACGGCATACCCAAAACACGCCCTTTATTTACATTAAGTGGTCCGCATCTGTACAAGTGACGCTAATATTTAGAAAACGCCTGGCTGAAATGTATAAATATAGTCACTAATGTATAGTTGCTCAAAAACCAAACCCAGCGAATGCGACATCAGATGGAAGCAAGCCTGCTAATTCCTGGAACTTCTGTTCGCAATGAAGAGATCACCTCATCATATTTGGAAGCATATACAAAGCCCCATAGCTGCATACAATACAAGATGTAACCAACCTTGATATTCTTGGTTAAGAAAAATTATAGTCCAAGATCTCCTATAAATAGGCCACTTTTATAGAATGTCATGATGTCACGCGTGTGAGAAGGGGTGTACGTAGAGGGAGGGGTATGAATGTTGAATCATCACTCATCTAAAAGCTTAGACACGTAAATACTGGATTCAATTTTTTCATCAAAGGCATAAACCGTGCAAAATTTTCATCAATGAGTTATAGCAAGATTTGAAACCCACATCTTCATTTGGTTGTTTTATAGCCATATTCAACCACCTTATTTAAAAGCTTAAACTTTTCCAGAGGAGACGCATTATATATTTGAGTTGTCTTAACAATGAATACCTCAGTTTCCTTCACTTCAAAATCTTCAGCATGCGCCAAACAGGGATTTCCATACGTCTCAGAGGACGAACTTGATCCACTCAATCTTGAGAGGGGGTGGGATAAGAAATAAGTACATGGTATTTCGATTAACTATTGGATAAATAGGAGTATACATGCCAGAATAAATTGTATAAAAAGTAAACGACAAAGGAACTCGAAAACTTACAGATCTCCATGCAAATAAAGCGCAAAATGATTACCCCCACCCAAGGCTAAATTATCCGTAGAGCACAAAGTAAAGTAGCGGTTCATACCTGTTTAAGTGAAGGTTTCAGTATAAAAAACGAAGAATATTTTGGAATCTATTCACCTGAACTCCCACTAGACATTACAAAAAGATGAAATTTTTCCAAGAAAACAAAAGAATGGGCTAGATATATATAGACCAAAAGCAGAACCCCTCCAAAACCGGAAGTTCTAACATTAGCCAACTATATATCAAGTCATAACAAACCACTGGAACAATTTCCACTTATCTGTGGACGAGAATATTGCAATAATGGTTTCCAACAATTCCAGTTTTATTAAGCCGAAAAACTTCAAAATCATTGCAAGAATTATGTAATTGCATTACATATAAAAAAAGGCTGCAGATACCCTGATGGCATGTTTGATAAGGAGGATTGGGTAGCCTTTGAAGGTACGTTGAAAAAAAATCTAAAATCTCATTTTGATACGCTGTCCAATACTGTATAGAATTAGAACATGCACTAATAGGCTATAGCCTTTAAAACAAGTACACATTTTTACTTGACAATAGGAAAAAAGAAACAAAAATTCTATTCATTAAAATAGAGAAAATAGAAATAGTCGCAGTCTAAAAAATTAAATGCAATCCTGTAGAGGCAAATGGCCAGGGAAAGCTAGAGATAGCTAGATGTATAAATCTTCAGAGAGAGAGAGAGAAGCATTAATACCTGTGGGATGAAATATACGAGGATGGCCAGATATATTTGTGAAAACAAAGGTATCATTTGTTCCCTGTTTTGCATTCACTGCTAATCTAAGTGGAAGAGTAACACAGTATGTATTAACATACTAAAGAAAATAAATCATTACCTGATACTTCTTGTTCGATGGTTTCAAGGGTGCCTCAACCAAGCCACCAAACACCGTGCCATTACAGTCCCCAACAACCTAAAAGAAAATAAGAAGAGATACAGAGACAGAAAAGCATTCAGTAAGTCTCATTACAGTGTATATATATATATATAAAAGCACATGTGGGTGTAGACAAAAAGCCTAAACTACCAATAAGAGTATTTCCAAGAGACTCTCTATTTTTAAAGAGCATATTCTATCATTTGGAGAACATCTATAAATTTAGAGAGTTAAGATTTTGAAGTACTCCAACAAACTCTTTATATTTAATATTTAATTTTACTACTCCCCAAAAAATATTCATTATTTTCTTTATCTTTTATTTTAACTATCTTTTCTTTAGATTATTTTATTATTTTCCTACATTAAAAATTGAAACACTTTGAATGTATTTAATTATAGAGAGTGAGTTTGGCTCTCCAAACCTTCTCTCTAAATTAAAATGTTAGTTTAAAGAATCTCTTGGAGCATGCTTTTAAATGTTGACTCTTTAAAATAGAGAAAATATCATATTTAAAGAACCTCATGGAGATGTTCTAAGTGAACAAACGAAACATTGATTATTGATTGATGACAATATTTCTCGACTGTCCACTTAGTTTGGCTGCATAATTCTCAGATCATTAAGAATACTCTTCAATTGTGTCCTTGGATCATCATTCTTATTCCAGATAAAAGAAGTAAAAGAACGAGACATAGGATATACATTACTCGAAAATTTCCACATCTTAAACACGAAATAGAGGTTATAGAATATGTCAACTCATGATGGATGTTACAATGATACTTATCAGTCTAGAATGGATAAAATAGTAATTAAGCTCACTGTAATGTATGTTGTCAAATAATTCGTACCACAAGATGATGAAATTATGGAACTCTTTCAATTGTCACAAGCATGAGGATCGCAGTTTGGATGATAGCAAACAGCGATAAAATGAGAACCCTTTACCACAGAAACAAAAGCTGATATCATACTTGGAGGAGAAGCCATCTACTATAGGGAGCACATCGTAAAGTATAACCTTTTGGTTGAAATATATATATTTGGCATGCAGGGAGAAAACATTTATATTTCTAAGGTATTCCCGTTATTGGCATCATGAGTTTGGGCATAATGAGAGAATAGAAAGTTCTGATGATTATACCTTCATCCACATAGTGTTTCTGGACAATTTAGAAATAAGTATTTTAAGAAAGTCATGAGGTTCTGAGAATGATTATTAAAATAAAGAATGGGTACTCAGCACAAATTTGCAATAAATAAATTAATATATCACTAATAGTCTAAAATTTATTATCCAAGAAAAAAATTAGGCTTACACATTCAAAGGAAATGATGAACAATAGATTACTTTTGATGAAGGGAAAAAGAAATCTTGATTCCCAGCAGACTTAGAGCTGGTCATGAGTGCTTCAAAGTGAAAACAAAACTGATTTCACAAGCATAATAGCCATAAAAGGAATTGTAGTTTAAGGTTGTCCCCGGAGCGAAAAATATGTGCAGGGTCACACACTTTAGAAATGTTACCAGAAGACTGAGGCCAGGCCAAAGCATGCTTCTTCTATACAACGTGGGAAGTGAGATACCATGTCTCCAAGTACTGAGAGACCAAAGCAAGAAGTTAAAGTCTTTGATTTGAAGATAGGATGTAGAGGAAAAGTAAAAAAACAAAAAGGACATGCAAACGAGCCGCACAAGAAAAGAAATCAACATGTTTCTTCACCTGTATAACAATACCCATTTCCGCCCCTGTACAATCACTGGGAGTGCAGCACAAAGAACACTGCGAGTTTTCTCAGAGAGAAGCAATGAGGGTTCAGAAATCTCTGGAAGATTGTCCAAAGGCAATGTCTCTTTCAAAGTTTTCAGTGGAATACCCTCATCTTGGAAAGCCTTAGAATTACTCCCATCGTCAGCTACCATAAGAGAACTGCCTTTGGGGCCTAGGTTTCGAAAGCCACTTAACTTAGCTGCTTGATTGAAAGCTCTGCCAAGTGAGTGTTTACTCCTATAGAACAAACTCTTCTTCCTGACATTTTCTTTCGTTGTTGGTTCAGATGATGGTTTAAACTGATCCTCGAGAGACATATTTTTACCATCAAACTTAGAATTAGTCTGAGATTCTGAGGATGCTACTAAAGAATATAAAAAGGCAGTAAAGGAAGATGTATCAGGACCATCAACAGAGTCCCCAGAGCCGTCCTCTGAGTCTGACTCTAGCTGACTACCTTCATTCTTCTCATCCTGTCAAAACCAAAACCAAAACCAAATGCTCATTAATATTAGTATTGAGGGATGTGATAAGATACACAATAGAAAGGAGATATCAAGTATCCAAGATTTTTAAGCTTAAAGATGATGCTCTTCGTTCACCCAATATAACATGTGGAGTCAACCAATTATGAGACTGCATCACTTCAAATGCAAAATATCTTTAAATTTCATCCTTTTTTTTTCCCTCCCTTCTCTTTTCTTACGTCTCCACTTTTTGTTCATTTATTCCTTTGATCCATACTCACTCACACCTTGTTTTACCTCTAATCACAGCATTGATTTCTCTAGTAAGAATCAAATAGGGGCAAACGGCATGAGTAAACTATCTAATTCTAATGCAACAATTAACTGGACTGAAAAAGGAAACTCGATTCACAATAAATATAAGACCATATTAGCAAAACCATTACTAAGCACGCTTGCAGCCAAAAATATTTTTTGCCCCTAAAATCATGTTAACAATTTCAGATAGGCACTCTAATTGGCAAATTCTTCTTCTTTTTTCCCTCACAAATATAACCAATTATTACGAAGGCGCCATGGAACACTAAGCCTAAAGGACTGATACTCGAACACCAACATAAGCATACCCATACACTCAAAATCCCATAATTCTAGTCAAACAGCACATAATTCAATGCGGGTCTTCAAGAATTAGCCAAATCGTGATAAATTGATCATCAAAATATTAGCACGATAAGGAACCTGAAATAAAGATGATCATTCTTCAACAACAAAAAGACCTATATAATAAACAAATAGAGAAAGGTATAAGAAATTACAAGTGGAGGAGGTGACTTGGAGGGTTTTTCAGAAATGGGATTGAGATAAACAGTAGTGAGATCAGATAAAAAGTGGGCTGCTTTACTCAATGAAATTTTGCGCTGCTTTTGCTCTTCCTGTTTTTCTTGCTGCTCCCTGCCCATTTTCTACTGCTATTTTATGCCTACCTATCTATTTCTCGATTATTTATGCTATGATGATACGATTTCTACTATCTATTATAGTGTAAGCAAAGCTAGATAAAACCCCAGAATCTATCCTATGTTCTTCCTTTGTTTCTATATCCCTTGATAACAACTAACAGGTGGCATTAGGAAGAAGGGTATGTTATAAGACTGGTATACGCCAAATTTGGTGTAATTTTAAAACCAAAATTTATAAGTTACACCAACCTTGATTTAGATAATTGGAGATAATCTATACAGCAAATTTTATTTTCAATTATCTAATTAAAAATTATATTATTACTAAAATCATTAAATTAAAAATTAATAAACTAAAAATTTACATTTATTAATAAATAAAAATATTAAAAAATACTACAATTTAAAAAATTACATTGAATTTAAAAATAATTATTACTTACTACATGATTAGAATTTAAAAATAAATATTAAATATAAATAATCATCACATTAAACAATTATAAATAAATTAAAATCTATTAATTCTAAAAGATAAAAAAAGATATAGATAAAATAAATATTTGTTTTAAAGGGGAAGAGAGGACAAAGATAATTGTTACACATTATACAAATTTGAATTTTGCTACATGTAAATAAATGTTTATACAAGAAATTGCGTAATATCACACGACATTACATCATTTGTCAGTTTAAAATACAATCAACTTTTTTCATTCAATATTTTCCCTCCATATTATATTATGTAATACATTTTATTTTATTTTTATGTACAAGTAGCATAATCTCACAAATTTTACACCATATTTGCCATATCAATGGAGAGTTCTTTACATAATCTCATTGGAGATGGTGTGACCCCATATTTTTTCCTTTACTCTTTTACATTAGATTATTCTTCACATCTTGTTATTAAATAAATAAATATATATATATTTTTTCTAGTTGGCTTTTTTCTTCCTTTTTAATTTGAAACCCAAATATATTTTCAATTATTACAAAGATTGGAGTTTTCCAACATTGTGTGGACAAAATTAGTGTTTGTTTCCTTTTGGTCTTTCTTTCACTCTAACTTCTCATTTTCATTTTATTTTTTGAGAAAATTCTTTGGCTCTAATAAAAGGTTTCTGTAGCAAATTTGTCTACTTACTTTTATTGAGAATTTATGTTCTCAATCTTTTAGCCCTGTTGGCCCATTATTCCCAATTAAATTATAATTTATTTTTTTTTCTTCTTATCAATCATACATTCTCCAATGAAATAATATTACACGTATTTCAAAAAAATTTCCTTCTTTTTAACCACACAGTCTCCAAAAAATTACTATTTTTCTCATTATAATGTGAAATAATAGGACAAAACGGACGCTTAATATCATTATATTTGTTACGGCTCGCCACTGAGGCTCCAAATGAAGACCGCGTCATAGTCCACGTGAATATATGAGTTAGATCTGACAAAGTCAACAAAGACCCAATTAGTCAAAGTAAAAAAATCAAATAAGAGTCGATGCTCTCTATCCCGAAACTCTTCACACCGAAGACCTCCAATCCGAAACTCCCTGTGACCGAAGCCCTCGCTCCAATCCGAAGCCCCCTTTGGTTGAAACCCTTGCTGTCTTTTAGATGAGCTACAAATAATCTTTAGAAGTGATTAATGTAACATTTATAATAATGAATGTCAGGATTGTCCACTTAGGATATGGGGTGGCTAACACTTTGTCAATGTATTAGGGTAAATAAGCTATCTCAAAGACTCTGCCACTGATCTAACTCTTTTCAAAATACCCTTCAAAATACTGTAATACATGGTAACACTCTAGTTACCTTATTTAAGTCATAATTCTAGACTGAATATTTTATTACAAGTCGAATTCCCCAAGTTAGAAAAAAGTTTCTACGACAACATGCCAAAATTTTCACTTCCCAGTTAAAATATCTTGACGAATTGCGACCATTAAAAATAGTTTTGGCCATTCGGTTTATGGGCTGTAACATTAGGTGAGTACATTTCTCATTTACTTCCGATTTCATTCATTACTCTGATTTTAGTATAAAATTGATTCGAATCTGTTTCATCTTTCTGTTTCTGAGTTATTATGTTATTTGGATAGCTCGATTTTATTTTCTTAAAATCTACTTTTCAAATGTGTGCCCAAAACTTAATGATGCGCTGCAAAATCTACGTCAACTAAAAACTAAAAGAATAATATTTTGATGACGTATCATGTCAAAACTTTTTCGAAAAATTGCGTATCGACGTATTCGACACTATACTCGTGTCCGTGTCGGTGCTTATTAGGATTTGTGAGATGTACTTTATGAGAAATAGCTTTTCAATAAATAAAGTTGACTGAAAATTAAACAGAATGAATCCTATTCATTCGTGTCATTCTTTCTTGGTCGGAGAAGACTCATACGCGTGTCCAAACGAGTTATGTTCATCTTATTCTTTATAATTACGTCGATAGTCTACTTGGTATGTATCAGCAAAGCTAATAACAATAAATGAAATAGATTTGCTGAAATTGAGTCCCCAAGTAAAACAATCACAGTGTCCTCACATTTCTCATAATTAATAATAAAACGATATCTTTGCAGATATTGCAATTTGATTGGTGAAGGCAATGTTCTTCCTCATGATTGTTGGATCATCTTTATCTTGTAACATATTTCTTCTACCAAAAAGCGGATAACTGTGCTGTTGTTTTTCGGTATGCAGAAATGAACAATGAAGGCAAAAAAATTAAGAATATACGAAATAGAAGTAACTTTCTGAGATTTGATTCTTGGAATATTTATGCAAATGTGAATCCTCCGAATCGAAATAATGAAATAAGTAATTATAGTAGGCTCGATAACGGGAGTCTACACATCCGAATTGAGTTTTCGAGGAACTGAACCCTCTAAAAACATATAATGCCAGTTAATTTCTTCATTCCCTTTCATATCTTTTTTCCCTTTAAATAGAGATAGAACATTACATAATCCCACTAATCCACTATACCTGATGCCTAATTAATTAGCAAGGAATATGGACTTGTTTTACCTTGACTCATTCCAAGTACAAAATAAAGTATTTAAAGGCGCAATTGGTTTCAAGACATATACTGAGATCATTCACATGTAGTGTACTAGACCAGCATAATGTTGTTCTATGCTGTTTTAAGCAGTTACGATCAAGTCAATTTAAGGAAAGAATTTAATTGTATTAAATAATTAAAATATAATAGTAATTTATCAAGGTTGGTGCTCTAGCAGTGAGCATCTTGAAAACTTTCTGTGAAAGGGACGGGAACTTTCCCAAAAACATTTACTATAGAGACATCACAATATGATCGATTCTCCAACCATCCAAGTTCGAGCAGCCCATTATGTAAAAAGCATGGCCTGGCACAGAAGCTCTCCAAAAGGTCGGGATTGTGCAAGGATTGTCTAAAGGTCGATTTATGTTCGTGGAAATAATCTAAAGTGATATTGAAATGTGAGTACTCTTAACATGATCTCGAGGCGTGCATTAGTTTATTGCTCTTTCACCGATCAACATCAATGCTAAAATACATCGTCATGATTTCCAACTTTCGCCAATAGTAAAGATGGTCCACATGTTAAAACAAAAAGTGTGTCAAAGTGTGAACTAGTTTTATAAAGTAAAATTTATTGGCAATTTGATCCATGCAATGATATAAGCAAACGAATTCCACTAGGGTTAATTTCATTCACGGTCAGCGCAGTTTAGGATCGTTTCATTGTAGTTAATATCTTGAGAATATCCTCATTCTGTATTCGGTTATGGTACATGTACATAATAGATTTACATAATGATTTATAACACATGATGTGATGAGATATGATTAATTCAGAATTTCTTTAACTAAATAAAAAAAAAAATCATTATCTTTTTGACACCTCATCTGTATATAAATTATTATATAACTATTTATGCACAAATAGCATTAATCTTCTTCTCTATCCCCATCCGGCCATCCCCTATCGTATTGCATCCTAACCTTTGTTGTATTCTCAACTTTTGCCTGTGCCATCCCCCTCGACTTGCTTCACCTTCTTCCCAACTTTCACTTTGCTGTTTACTAATTTTTATTTTTTTTATGTACATTATGTCAAAATTCCTTGAGTTGTCACAAATTCAAACAAATAATTACGTAAAAACATGCAATTTTTTCACAAATTCAAACAAATAATTACGTAAAAACATGCAATTTTTTCGGGTAACAACATTTTTATTCGATCAAATGTC
>CAIGRB010047039.1:25633-44659 GCA_903798255.1 Fraxinus quadrangulata | reverse complement strand
AAAAATGGAGATATGCTTTCTTGGAAGGAATTTCCGACAGAAGCTTAGATTGACCAGTTCTCAAAACGAAATTTATCAATAGAGACCATCTCTACCAATATTTGTTAATCATAGTATTCTTAGAAAATTATACCATTCTACCTCTTTGTCGAGCTTGTGAATATTTACAAGATAAACATGTGCCAAATATGTATAAAAAGAGAGCTACAAGTAATTAGAGCTCTTCACTCATCTCATCGGCATACTTTAAGATAACAAAGATCAATATTCTTTATGAACTTATATTGCAAGAAAGTTTGACACCTACATGGACTCTTAGACCATGTAGGACTATGGCAAATTGTACATATACCCGTAATAACTGTGTATAAAAGAACAATGTATCCAAACTCTACCCTACTCAAATAAATAACAAAGCAAAATTTATACGATTCTCTCTTAACAGTTGATCATTATAACACTTTTTCTTCCACTAACAATTTTCATCAGAAAGTACCGTGAGACTCACGTTGAAGCACATAAACGTCCTCAAAAGAAAGAAATGAAAAAATCACTAGCTCCGTTTACCTTCCTCACCACCCTCTTCTAAGTAAATTTTCTTCCTCCCATCAGTCCTACCAAATTGACAATTCACAAGGAAACACGTGGCATAAAGGCAAAAGGCCATCCAACTGGTTTTGGGCGGTTGGTGCAACACAGCCCTATGAAACACGGTCATGTAGTAATGCAGCCCAACACCAAAACCCAAAAATGTCTGGGCCAGGCCCAGTAACTTGGTGACCAGCCCAGTTACGGTGGAGAACACCAGAATCAAGTACATCAAGAGCAGCACGAGATACAAAACATAAGCAAGAGTTTGCAGAACTTGTACACACACAAAGGTGGACTGTGAAGTAGTGTAGAAAACCCTCAGTGGCTCCAGTCCAGTGAATAATGAGGATAAACTTAATGTGTAGAAATATATAGAAAGATAAATTTGGATGAAAATTAAGAGCTTTTGGAGTGGAAAGTAGGCTCTGATATGATTGAAAATAAGTAAAACAAGAATAAGTATAATCAAAATAAAGCCAAAAGAGACTGTAGAGGCAATTGTGGGTGCATATTTGTTGCCTACATAAGGTTTGAATCCTTTGGTGAATGATTTATTATACTTGTTGAGGTAAACTTTTGAAGTTTCGGAAATTTTCTCCAAATCTGGCACTAGGGTTTGTTGAAACTTAGTGGGCAGGTCTTTGATCCCCTCAACCAAATCATCAACTTCATCTCGATCGATCCAACTCCGCCTGTTTTTATCTCGATTCTTGGATTTAGACTCACTTAGCTTCTTTTCCAAATGGACTTTATTCTTGAGCCGAGTTTTATTCTTGTCTGAATATGAGGGAGGTTTAATAGAAGTAGTTTTCTTCTTGATGATTGGTGGATCATCTTTATATTGTGACATTTTTCTTACACCAAAAAGGTCATCACTGTGTGGTTGGGTTTCAGTGTAGACAGAAACGAAGATTGAACTCAAAAAAATCAAGAATAGATGAAATAAAAGTACCTTTCTGAGATTGGATTCTAGGAATGGAGCCATATCAATGTTTTCAAAATTTCAGAGTAGAAGAATGAAGGGTAGTCGGCGAGTAGAGACATTAACTGAGAGATATGTATATATAGCCAACACTTTTAATGCAGTGTTCTACCTGGTTTTACATTCCTGTTGTTGAGATAAAGAGATTGATATATTATGGATGGGCCAATGAATATATAGGTGTACATATAGAAGACGTCACGTGGCATTAGGAAACTAGTAACATATTTTAGTACAAATGAAATTTTATATTGATCATAATATAATTAGGACTCCAATAGATATGGAACTGTGCAATATAATAATTAATAACGACTTTAGTACTTGTACATCACAATGTACATCGGGGTGTACACCCCCCTTACATGGGGGTGGAAACCTCTTAAATAAAAAAAATATTTTATGCAGTGGGTCCCACTCCCATGTGAAGGGGGTGTAGCCCCTTATGTACAAAAGTTGACGTACAAGTAGAGTTTTTCAATAATTTAATACATAGAATTGTAGTAACATAGTGTAGTTACAAATGAAAATATGATAAATTACAATTAGGACGGTACCAATGTAGTTAATACAAATGGAATTAGGTTTTGGAGTTCGATTGAAGTGCCTGTAATTTAAAAAATAATCGCACTCTACTCCTTATCTCTATATCTCGTTGCGTTCTAACCACTATTGCTTCCTCCCTTATGTCCCCTCATTCCCCTCCCCTTGTTTCGTCTTCTTCCCATCCTTTACTTTACTTTACTCTGCCTTTTTTTTTTTAAATTTTTTTGGTGATTTAGAATGGCATCCCTGTTGACCGTGGAAGAGAATAACATGAGGAAGGCAATGCGATGAATATAACTTTAGTAAGACTAAGCCCATGTTTGAAACCCATTTTTTTTATCTCATTCTATTTCTCATTCTTCATTTCAACCACACATTTTATCAATAAAATAATATTACACATAAACCCAAAAATTCTTTTTACTTTTTAACCACACAATTTTTCATCAATCACTATTCCAAAATTTTTTTTTAACCCAAAATGGGTGTCAAACAGGGGCTAAATTAGATGACATTTAGTCTTTGAAGAAGTCTTTTCAACTTTATATTTTTCATTTTTTACCTTGACTTTTAAAAATACTTTAAAAGAGGATTATTTTTATTTTTTATTTTTTTAAAATTGCCTATGATGTAAATCATGTTATGGAAAATGTGCTATTAAGTCTAACAAAACAAGAACATATTTATTCATCGTATTTTGAATTATGTTTCCGAATCACTTTGACAAAGCAATTATGACTTGTTTTCAATGTAATATTTCATTCATGTAAGTTAATTAACATTATAGTATGTAAACAACTCCAACAATGGTATGTAAATCATTTTATTAAAAGCGAATATAACAAAATCTAACTAGGATACTACGATTGTAACCGTAATTAGTGAACACATTACTTTCATCCATACCTGCATGAAAAAAATAAGAAATAAAATAACCTGCAAATATTTGATCGAGAAATTGTTAAATAATACAATAAATGTAAGCTCAAATTAAATATACCATCAATATAATTATTTGTCAATTTTATAATAATAGTAATTTTATATTCATTGTAATTATTTGTCGAGCATATTTCTTTAACTGTAATGTTACATTCAATGTAACTCGACCAATGCCTTTAAATCAAAATACCTAATAAAATAAATTTACCGGACATAAAGACTTGCAATACACTATGAGTTATGGTTAACATGAAAGAAGTACAAGTCAAAATATGTATTAAAACCAAGATTTTTCTCATGAATAGACGGAAAATCATTACAATTTTGTAATTAAATTAAAAAAATAAGTGAAACCGTAAATAATTATTTTGGATGAAAACTTTTTCCTCCCATCCAATTCATAGTGTTCTTGATGAGGATGGTGATCAATGCTTTTGATTTCTTTGTACGATAGAATTTTGTGCAATCGAAACTTTCCTCAAGGTTATTATTATTGTTATGGTGACAATAATATCACACTTCGAAATTAAGAAGTATCTCAAATATCAATTTAATATTCTCGTCATAAGTTTAATATTTTTCACCTATAATTCTTTTAAAATGGAAGATATATTTTGTAATCTTATGAAGTTTAACAATTACACTCATTTTTCAATTCAAGCCCATCACACTAATACATTTATGTAAATATTCCCACATATCTTATGTAAACTTTAGGTCTCAATGACGTAATTAAATACTATTATTATTTGTTAAATTTATATTTTGTTTAAAAATCATTAGTATTTTTTGTAATAAATAATTGTTTATTAATGTTGCTTTTTTTTTTTTTAAATCAAATCATAAATGATTTCAATTTTGGAGAAAAAAATTATTTAACTGGTCATTGGAGAAGTGAAACCAAAATATTTAGACATGATAAAGTTTAAGATATGTCATGACACTATTTATTTAAATTTATAAATCATTTTCCATGAAAATTCCGGCACATGAAAGTTTCATTGGATAGTAGTGAGATTTTAGAATATTCATTTTTTTTTGTTATGATACTATTTTTGAACCTTTTTCTTATAAAAAAAGTATTAATAGTTTCAGAAACAATTATCTTTTAGAATATTACAACCTAAAGAAAATATAAAAAAAACTTATATTAATATTAGACTTTGATGTTATTTGATCTTTATATTAATCGATCAGTATGGTAATTTAAGTTTGTAACTGTTCAAAAATTAAAATTTTGAGATTTCAATTATTTAGAGTTAAATTTTTAATTTTTTAATACTAAATCACTATTTAAATTATCTGTGAAGTAATAAATAATTAAGAAAGAGACAAAATTCTTGGTAAATAAATAAATAATGATCAGAGCTATTTCCAAATAAAAATTAAATTTCTGAAGCTTGCTTGTTAATTTACTATCTAAATAAGTAACTATTCACCTCAAAAATCTATACGACATTAATATCAACATATTCTTGACATCTCCCTTTTCACTTACATGCTACTTGTACACTCGGACTCAAATCGTTAGGTACAAAGGCCTCGAACGAGTGAGAGCTTATAACTTGCCTCGGATGAAAGTGATGATCAATTTGGTATTCGATGTGCATCCTCAAAAATTCAAAGGCTAGGGAGTCACCATGCGAAACAATAGAGAGAACCCACCTTTGAAAGCTTGCTGAAAATAATTTTGGGCTACTCTCAAACCTCAAATCAAGCATGGATTCCAAACAGAAAGTGAAAAGAAAGGAGAGTGCCCACCAAGTTAATCAGTCATATTTGACATGAACTAACCCCAAAGCAAAGGACCGTTTCAAATCAACTATACTTCGAGATCTTGAAAAACGAATATGTTGTACTGCCAAAGTTACATCTTTAAAATAGTATGACCAATTTTCCATGGTACTAGCATCAGTTGATCTTTAGAAAGTGGAATTAATAGGGGCATAGTAAGAAAAAGACGTGGTGGTGATGGATTGAAATTCAAAATGTTTCCTATGAACTCACGCCACACAAAATATAATATAGAAGGCTAAGCTCATAACACTCATGATTAAGTGGGTCAGATATTCAAACAAAAACAAATCTAGACGTGAATCTTAAGATTTCCTACTAGATCTTCGTAGCTTTCCTTACCAAATGGAAATCAACATCCTCCTTAAAAAAAGAATGATAGAAGCATGATAGGCTGCAAAGGATATGAACCCAACAATGAAAAACTAAGAAAATACTTAATGAGCGTTCTCTTACGAGACATAAGTCTCAAAGAACTTTGACAAACTATTGAAATTCTTTTTTAAAACATAATGAGAAATTACATAATTGTGCGTTAATATTCTCAAAATACTATTTGATGTAAGCATCAATCTCTTATTTATACTAACAAATTCTAATTCCACTTGAACTAGGAAAAAGTGACCAGGAGTATCGAGGTACATGAAATGAATATATAATCATTGTGGAGTCCTCAAATGACCTTGGATAATTGGACATTGGGCTTGGGATGAGACTAAGGTTGACTGGGCTAAAATAGATTTTTGAATTGGACTTAGCATAATTTTTTTGGGGAAAAATACATAACTACAATACTTTAAATATACAATTTCATATCTAGCAAACTAATAAAAATATTTCAAAAAACATAGCAGTATTTTTGCCAAACATAATGTTGTTTTGTTAAAACCTTATCAAAAAAAACCAATTGGGACAAAACTTGATCGAATAAAAGATTACAGCTACCCCCTTGATTTCAATTTTAGTATTAAGTGATCCAATCGTTTATGTTAATGTCTTCAATATTGATGTCTTATACGTTAATGTTTTTAAGAAAACCTAGCAGGACAAAACTTGATGACCATAGTAACATAATGATTCAAAAAATGACTCTTGTTGATCTCTTCGAGAACCTCATACATATAAAAGCATTATTTTGATGGTAAATATCATGTATATTATGAACATTTATTACATAAAGAATATATCTCGTTAAAACCTTATTAGGAAAAACCCTGTGAAAAAAATCCCAATATAAGAAAAATAGTACATTTATTTTTTAAATATACCACAAATGTTGTCTCATTAAAAATCTTGTCAGAAAAACTCAATAAGACAAAACTTTAGTCAAAAGAAAAAGACTCCCCCTCGTTATAATATCAATTGAATTATGTTTTAAATGATATCATTTGAATTATAGTTCAAATATATTCAATCCTTCAGTGATAACATTAATAGCTATCCCACATGAGTTAACTATCACATATTTCAAATTTCATACATCGCCAAGATAACATGATATGGACTCGTGATTCTATCCACTATGATCTTTGCGAAATTTACTATGTTAAAAGTCGTGCATTATATATTACGTCTTTATTTTTCTCATTTTCCTTTTCGCATGAGTATATACTTTTAGATTTTCGAACCGAGGGTCCAAAAATTTCAGATTTCTCAAATAAATTCAATTCAGGATTGCTTCCCTTTTATTTGGCCAATCATTCTTCAATCGATATATTTCGACCCATTTATTTCAATTTCTTGCTATATGATGCAATACATCGTGTGCAAAAGTGTTGTCAACAACTTTTTCTTTTTTCGATTATATTCTTTTCTATAATGACATAATTTATTGAAATGTATCATTTTTTAACATATCAGGTTACCGAACCTCTTATAGGATTTTATAATTCGTTATGTCTAAATACTTATCAAGAATATATGCCTCCTTAATTGCTCCATTTTCATGTGGAGATTTTTATATTAAGATCAAATACATCACATTCAGACGTGCTATAAATTTATCAAATATAATATTAACTAATTGTCATTCATGACGTTAATTTAGGTTGGAGCATTTAAAGTTGGTTGGTGAGATATTGTTGAACTCATTGGCCTGTAAATG
Organism: Fraxinus quadrangulata; assembly: GCA_903798255.1. NCBI lineage: Eukaryota > Viridiplantae > Streptophyta > Magnoliopsida > Lamiales > Oleaceae > Fraxinus > Fraxinus quadrangulata. The sequence goes on along the minus strand of CAIGRB010047039.1, from coordinate 37,700 downwards.
TATTTAAATAAATTATCTTTCGAATTTCTGGTTCGAATTATCTTTTGCAAGAATTTAGATAATTATCATTATTTTCAACTTCTTAATTCATCCCCTTAATGAGAGAATTGTCCAATCAAATTGACAATCAACAAACCGCGTTATAAAATATCATCAATTTCAGATAAAGATTCAAACTACTCATTTATTTTCAACATTTTTTAAGTTCTATCTCAGTGCATTGCGGCGGATCAATTTTACATATATTGTACTTTCAAATAATTTAATGAAAAAATTAGGCTCTAAGCATAAACTAAATTATAACTAGAGAATTATGATATTGGCATGATTCATAATGGCTTTCCCTAAACAAAATTGGAAAGTATTTTAACAAACAATAATGATAAGTCATTTATCGATATCTCAATTAACACTTATCAGAATTTTGGAATTTTGGATCATTAGCATTGCCAAGACACTCCGTGGAGAGTGAAGATGCCCCATAATTTGAGCAATAATTTTGCAAACTTCAAGTTACGAATACCATGCAATCATATAGCATTTATATCAAATCTATTAGATACAAATAATATCTAGATGATCAACGTGGAGGGGTGACGATGCCCCATATATCACTCTAATTAGTTTTCAAAAATAGAAGAAATTCAATCCTTATTTAAATAGTGATGACCCATTTCCTAAAAGAAAACAGACATCATATAGGATTTTATTGGATTGAAAAATCTTCTGTTTCTTCATTGAGTCCTTGCTGGAGCCACATTAAAATTTTTATTCTCATTTTTCTACTCATTTTCAACTACACATTCTTCAATAAAATAATATTTTTCATCACATCAATAATTTTTCCTTTTTTTTTCAACTACACATTTTTCATCAATCTACTATTCTAAAATACATTCTTTCAAAATAATGTGATTCAAACACACCTTGAATATCCATTTGAACTTTTAATTTTACATTATTATTGATTCAGTGATTGTCCAATTGATCATGCTTCAAAATGTTTCCTATGAACTCACACCACACAAAATATAATATAGAAGACTAAGCTCATAACACTCATGATTAAGTGGGTCAGATATTGAAACAAAAACAAATCTAGACGTGAATCTTAAGATATCCTACTAGATCTTCGTAGCTTTCCTTACCAAATGGAAATCAACATCCTCTTTAAAAAAGGAATGATAGAAGCATGATAGGTTGCAAAGGATATGAACCCAACAATGAAAAACTAAGAAAATACTTAATGAGCGTTCTCTTATGAGACATAAGTCTCAAAGAACTTTGACAAACTATTGAAATTCTTTTTTAAAACATAATAAGAAATTACATAATTGTGCGTTAATATTCTCAAAATACTATTTGATGTAAGCATTAATATCTTATTTATACTAACACATTCTAATTCCACTTGAACTAGGAAAAGTGACCAGGAATATCGAGGGTATAAAGAAATTGAATTTATGTCATATTCATGTATACTTATATACATACACACACACACTTATACTCATGAAATGAATATATAATCATTGTGGAGTCCTCAAATGAACTTGGATAATTGGACATTGGGCTTGGGATGAGACTAAGGCTGACTGGGCTAAAATAGATTTTTGAATTGGACCTAGCATAATTTTTTGGGGGAAAAATACATAACTACAATACTTTAAATATACAATTTCATATCTAGCAAACTAATAAAAATATTTCAAAAAACATAGCAGTATTTTTACCAAACATAATGTTGTTTTGTTAAAACCTTATCAAGAAGACCAACTGGGACAAAACTTGATTGAATAAAAGATTATAGCTACCCCCTTGATTTCAATTTTAGTATTAAGTGATCCAATCTTTTATGTTAATGTCTTCAATATTGATGTCTTATACGTTAATGTTTTTAAGAAAACCTAGCAGGACAAAACTTGATGACCATAGTAACATGATGATTCAAAAAATGACTCTTGTTGATCTCTTCGAGAACCTCATACATATAAAAGCATTATTTTGAGGGTAAATATCATGTATATTATGAACATTCATTACATAAGGAATATATCTCGTTAAAACCTTATTAGGAAAAATCCTGTGGGAAAAATCTCAATAAAAGAAAAATAGTACATTTATTTTTTAAATATGTCACAAATGTTGTCTTATTAAAAACCTTATCAGGAAAACTCAATAAGACAAAACGTTAATCAAGGGAAAAAGAGTAAACTGCGTATTTACTCTCCCTCGTTATAATATCATTTGAATTATGCTTCAAATAATATAATTTGAATTATAGTTCAAATATATTCAATCCTTCAGTGATAACATTAATAGTCATGCCAGGTGAGTTAACTATCACATATTTCAAATTTCATACATCGTCAAGATAACATGATATGGACTCGTGATTCTATCCACCATGATCTTTGCAAAATTTACTATGTTAAAAGTCGTGCATTATATATTACGTCTTTATTTTTCTCATTTTCCTTTTCGCATGAGTATATACTTTTAGATTTTCGAACTGAGGGTCCAAAAATTTCAAATTTCTCAAATAAATTCAATTCAGGATTGCTTCTCTTTTATTTGGCCAATCATTCTTCAATCGATATATTTCGACCCATTTATTTCGATTTCTTGCTATATGATGCAATACATCATGTGCAAAAGTGTTGTCAACAACTTTTTCTTTTTTCGATTATATTATTTTTTATAATGACATAATTTATTGAAATGTATCATTTTTTAACATATTAGGTTACCGAACCTCTTATAGGATTTTATAATTCGTTATGTCTAAATACTTATCAAGAATATATACCTCCTTAATTGCTCAATTTTCATTTGGAGATTTTTATATGAAGATCAAATACATCACACTTCAGACGTGCTATAAATTTATCAAATATAATATTAACTAATTGTCATTCATGACGTTAATTTAGGTTGGAGCATTTAAAGTTGGTTGGTGAGATATTGTTGAACTCATTGGTCTGTAAATGTATTTAAATAAATTATTTTTCGAATTTCTGGTTCGAATTATCTTTTGCAAGAATTTAGATAATTATACTTTTGTACATTATTTTCAACTTTTTAATTCATCCCCTTAATGAGAGAATTGTCCAATCAAATTGACAATCAACAAATCGCGTTATAAAATATCATCAATTTTAGATAAAGATTCAAACTACTCATTTATTTTAAACATTTTTTACGTTCTATCTCAGTTCATTGTCGCATATCAATTTTACTTATATTGTACTTTCAAATAATTTAATGAAAAAATTAGGCTCTAAACATAAACTAAATTATAACTGGAGAATTATGATATTGGCATGATTCATAATGGCTTTCCCTAAACAAAATTGGAAAGTATTTTAACAAACAATAATGTTAAGCTATTTATCGATATCTCAACTAACACTTATCAGAATTTTGGAATTTTGGATCATTAGCATTGCCAAGACACTCCGTGGAGAGTGAAGAGGCCCCATAATTTGAGCAATAATTTTGCAAACTTCAAGTTACGAATACTATGCAATCATATAGTATTTATATCAAATCTATTAGATACAAATAATATATAGATGATCAACGTGGAGGGGTGACAATGCCCTATATATCACTCTAATTAGTTTTCAAAAATAGAAGAAATTCAATCCTTATTTAAATAGTGATGACCCATTTCGTAAAAGAAAACAGACATCATATATGATTTTACTGGATTGAAAAATCTTCTAGTTCTTCATTGAGTCCCTGCTTGAGCCACATTAAAATTTTTATTCTCATTTTCAACTACACATTTTTCAATTAAATAATATTTTCCATCACATCAATAACTTTTCCTTCTTTTTTTAACTATACATTCTCCATCAATCTACTATTCTACAATATATTCTTCCAAAATAATGTGATTCAAACACACCCTGAATATCCATTTGAACTTTTAATTTTGCATTATTATTGATCCAGTGATTGTCCAATTGATCATGCCAAACAATAAAGTCAAATTGAACTTCGGTTCAATATAAAATATAATTCAATTATTTAATTTCAAAAAATATGATTAAACATTATATAATCATATATCATTCAAGTAGTCAAACCGATCAATTTTCTCATGACATTAATTATATGTTTTACTTCGGGATAAACGTGAATTCAAAATGATACATTTTTTGAAACATATGTTACTTTGAGAGCACATTATATTTTATTATTGCACATTTAAAAGTAATATGTTAATATTCTTCAGAAATATTGAAAATTATAATTTATGCTCTTTAATAACAATCAAAATTATTATAGTAAATTATATAAGGATTTACTCTTCAGCAGTAAAAACATAATTTATGTTAAATCGTATTTAATTATGCTTTTCGAAAACAAGTAATATTCTTCTGAAACATTAATTAAGATTATTTCTTTTCAAGAATAATATATAATATTCTTACGAAATATTACTATAAATAATTTGGTTTCACTATTGATTAACCAAATAGATGCATAAACAATGTCATTACTGAATTTATATAAAATTCACACAAACAAGATATATAAAGGATATGGATAAAGATATGATATATATTAAAAATAATCATGATTCATAGTAGAATAAAATAATCATGATTGATTAGTACATGAATTAGTAAAATAATCATTATACATACAGTAGAATAAACACTAGAACAGATATGCATAAATCCTCTATCTATGTGTTTGTTTTATTCCATAAACAATACAAAAATATTAATTGGATGCCTGAATTGAAAAAAAAAATTCACACGTTACCAAATTGATTTTGGTACATAGATAAAAATCATTACGTTTTAACTAATTCACTTTGATTTTTTAAAGATTCGTACTGATAATGTGTTATAAATTATAGAGAAAAAGAGAACAAAAGAGAGAAGATAATATATTTGTGTGTTTTACTAATAATCAAAGCCCCGTATTTAAGGGAAAGAATTAGGGCTATAGAAGATACAACAGTTATAATGATTAGGACTGCGGGGGTATAAAGTCATTCATAAATACTACGATATTTACAACAATTATATATTTTTAAGATATTAACGTGATAAAATCTAGGCAAAGTAATAAATTTAGGATATTTACATCAACAATATCATATCCTAATATAGATAATTTAATCATTGTTTTCCACACCTCACACACACACTCTCTCTCTTACACTCCAATTTCTCTCACTTCATGATTTTTTTCTTTTCAAAAATTAGGTGATTACATTTTGTAACTTATGATAAAATTTTGTGACCTATAGCTTAATTAAACTAATTACGATTACACTAACACATAATTTATGATTACTATCACATACTAATCATAAATCACACAAGTCCAGAGGACACAACTTATGTCACAATTATAAATCTAGTCACAAATTATATGTTTTTATATATCACAAATTATTTATTAATTATAAATTACCAAAATAACTGATCACAATCACTCTTCATCTCACACCACTCCACCATCGTTGGCACCATGATAGTCGCCACTTCAAATCCACAACCCACCATCACCCACAATCACTACCCTCATCTCAAATCCACAACGACCAACACGACCTTTACACCCCAAATTCATGCAACCACCAAGACTTCCACCTTGAATCCATCATCATCTCCACCTCTACCTCCAACCCACCACCACCACCACCACCATCACCACCACCACCACCACCACCACTTCTTGCACTTGCACCTAACACCTGCAATCTACAGCCACCACTATCATCGTCACCTCCACACTATTGAATTGATATGTTACAGGTATAACTCCACTGTCATCGGGCATCGAAACTACCTAAGTCGGCCACCACCTCAAATCCACAACATCCATCACCAACTACACCTCAAATCCTCCTTAGATTTATGTCGCCGTCGATAGACAATGATTTTCTGTTGCTGTCGTCAAGACTTTTGGGTCAGATCTATTGCCAGAGGGTTTGAATTTAAAAATGGAGCTTCCTGTTCTAAAGAGAAGATGAAGAAATTGTTAGAGAGATAAAGAAATACATTTTAGAGAGAGAAAAATGGTTTTGATACGGGAGAAATGATGTTGCGTTTTTTTGAGATTAAAGTAGTGAGAGAAATGGTTAGGGAGAGACAAATGAATTTTTGATTAATATCTGTTTGTTGTTAAAAAAAAAAAAAATTAATGATCTGATTTTTGAAAAGTATAGTTAAAAGATAATGTTTAGGTTAATTTTCTCATTTCTTTTTTAACAATTTACTTTGCATTTGGGCTGGTATAGACTGCGCTATATCTGCCCCCGACCTTGACGGAAGCAGCTGGAGGCTGCCTCCAAATTGGCTACTGAAGGTCGCAACATGCCGTTAATCAAGGCTTTGAATAATAATATCAGAGTGGGGCATTTTGCCAACAATTCTTAGTTTTAACAGCATCGTGTATGCGCCAAACCAGGAAGTTGAATCTACATATGCTATCATCAAATTTTGTAGAGAAACTGTGCCAAGAAAGCCAATATAAAATTTTAGTAAATTTCAGAACCTTTCTGTTGGGTGTTGGACCTGTACTGATGCCTTGTGGCAGCCAGAGGCACCGCTCCTAACCTTTTTAGGTGTTGCGGTTCAGCTACTGCTGCCTCAAAAGCCGAAGCTGGAGGTGCTGGTACAAAGTGGCTGCTTTTAAGCCTTATTTGTTGTCACTAAATTCATCTTCTGAATCAATGAAGATGTAATGTGTATCCAATGGAGAAGGTGAAGTTGGCATTTTTACCCGTCACCCATTGAAGGCCTGCTTGATCATTCTTCAATGGATGATGCTACTCTGCCAGGGCCACAGCTGGCCCCTGGTGGCCCTGGCATAGTCTTGTATTTCCAGAAAAGAAACAAAAAGAATTCAATTGTGCTATACAAACATGCTAAAACACATGTTCAGAAATAGGGGGACACATGTCAATACATGATTGGACAAATTGAAAAAAAAAAAAACACCCAGATAGGTATTGCCAAGTTAATATGTCCATCTTTTCCTTATTTTTGAACCCGTTTAATCATCATTATTCAAAAGAATTGCATTGGTAGCATTTAATGGGGATCCCAAGCTGATGCTCCTCATTCCTCGGTGATAGTTGCAAAAATTAAGCAACAATAACTTTAGCATAAACTAATCCTGCTACCATAAAGCTTTGAGTGGGAACACATATCTTTGGACAGAAAATATGTAGAGTTGTACTCTCTTTCAATTTTAGAGTCTTTAGCTGAGTTTCCCAAAAGTACGTACCACAGGCTGCTCACGATAGTGATCTCAACGGAGTCAATCCGTTGACCTCAAAAATTTGCCCGACATTGATGTCAACCGACTTCTTGCTACCTTCATGTCCACCTTTATGTTACCTACACTCTCGAACACGAACCGTTAGGCGCCAAGGTTGTCATTCCAAGAAAAAGGATCGAAACTTTTGGCAATCCGTCTGTCAAGTCAACTTCCCGTACAAGTTGTATGGGAGATTGAAGATAAATAGATTGAGTTGTAACTAGGGTTTAGAATTACTTACCTTGTTTCGAACAAGAATCATGTATATATATGTTACCATAATCACAATGTGTCCCAAATAAAATGTTTCCTCTACCCATCATAAGTACTAATTCGATAGACTCCATCAATGCTTAGTAAGTGCCTAGTCAAATAATGTGGGGCACATTTTATTACACACCTCGTTAAATAGAGGTGTAATAGTAACCTAATTTACTACTTTGTATTTTGAAACACTTTTTGTTTGTTTGACAATGTATTTTGAAACTCATACTTTCCTAATGATAAATTTGACTAGGTTTTAATATTTTTGTCTAATACTTAACATTTATTTTAGAGACTTAAGAGTAAAAAAATATTCATGGCAAAGTGGGTAAGATTTGAATTCATGATATGTATCAACTTATATAGTGAATCACTTTATGCAAAAGCTTTAACAGTTAAAAATGACAATTTTTTTGTTTAAATGATGTCTGTAGCACAATATTTTTGTAAATCTCATTTAATTCTTAATTGTTAAAATGTATTTACAGCTTGTTTGGGAGTGATTTTAATCATATCAAAATTGAAAATATAGTCGTTATTGGGTCCCAGTCGTCTAATAAAAATCAACAATAACGACTAGTTTTTCAATTTTAATCCGATTAAAATCTCTTCCAAACAAGCTCTAATATTTTTTCAATTCTTGTATTCTTCAACCTTCTGAAAATCGAGCTGAACATCAACCAAAAAAGTGTTAATAAGTCGAGATAAATAGATCAAATTAAAGTCGATTATCTCTCGACAACGAAATCAATTTTCAATTTTTTCTTTTTTTAAATCAAACTAATAGATCAAGTACAATATCAACAACAATACAATTGTTGCTCTCGTACTATCAACATTTCATTAGGTGACAGGGAACATCATACGAGTGACATAAAGGGAGTGGGCAAAAGTCTAATCGAGTGGCATAGCTATCATATCATGATTCCAATCTAAACAATGAATATTGAAGATGCCAAAGATTGCAACAAAAATATTATTTTATTACTCAAGAAAATGAGAGAAATAATATACTAATATAGAGTTGTGTTGTGGGCACACGAAACCCTCATCGATACCTCACAATTGGGGGAGAGGGTGAGATTTTTTTTGGCAATTTTTTATTACCATGGGTCCCGCATGAGCCCGTCCATGTGAGTGTGTTTAAAACTTTTGTGAAACTTATTTCTGTACATACGACTTTTGTTCAATCATATATCATGTTTGATGGTCATTATCTTAAATAAATGTAGTTTTAAATAGTGATTTTTGAAAAATGTGTTTTTAAGAAATATGAAAGAATTTTGAATTTATATGCAAAATATTTTATTGTGTAAATGTGTGATAAAAAATGAGTATGTGAATTAAAAAAATTTGAAATTATGATTATTAAACAATGTTAAAGCAGAAAATATCAAATGTTAAAGCAGAAAATATCAACCTTTTCGGACTTTGATAGAAAGTTATCGAAATTCCAATGTCAATCATTTTAATTGAAATTCAAAAAGATTATTGCCTTTAAGAAATACGACACTGATTGTAAAGATTGCAAACTATTTTATTGATTATCCACTTATTTTTAATCACTTATTTTTTCAATTTTTCATTTAAATCTCCTATCTTTCTCTTCTAAATGATGACAATGCTTTGAATACAAAAGTGTGCAATCCACCCTCTTTGCATACCCTTTCGTGATTTCTTTCTATTAAAGAATTTTATTAACAATTGATTCCCAAAATATACACTTTGAAGAACTAATTAACTGAATGATTGAGAGAAAATACCACTTAGATACCTCTATAGACACGAAAATTAAGTTACAGACTATCCACCCCGTTAAAATTGTAGGTTGATGAATGGGACACTCGATAGGTTTGGACATAATTAAAGAAAAAGATATCTAAAATTTGCATTTTTATGCACGTCTAGTATATAAAACACGCTGTCTGGCATAATGATAAATTCAAGAATGGAAACCTTCGCTATATTTTAATCCGTATATTTCCTTAATGTAGAAAACTAGATAAATTTGGACATAGATGGCATCGCCATGGTCCATATTTGTGTTATAAATGAATTGCTGTAAGTTTTTTTTTAGTGCAAGTGCTTTAAGATTTGAAATGAAGTGTCATAACATTCCTCATAAGTTGTTATGAAACATCATTTTTAAAATTCAATCACGACATGTAAATTGAAATGAGTCACTGTTCACCTTACATAATTTTGTATTTTCTATTTTTCTACGCCAAATAATCATGCACAAGGGTTGCAAAGAAAACCCTAGAATCAGAGTAAACGATTTCCCCGTGTTAACTATATTGAACTCGAGAACTTGACCCGCTTTTTGTAATCATTTTCAAAAAAGGGTATAAACTAATTTAATTACAATATTCTGGTACACACTTAATTTAGTGTATTTTCCCAAACTTGAAATCTTGAAGAGAATCAAACTCAACTGTGCCCCGGCCATAGAGCCTGTTTGGTAAGTCATATATATATATACACAAAGTACTCTTTTCAAAAGGAAGTAACTACAAATTTATTTTACAAAAAGTAAAAAGTATGAACTAAAAGTTATTTTTACTTTATTTCAGCAAATATGTTAGGATAAAACATTACATAGTTACTTTTGGCTAAATAAAAAAGTTACTATAATATACTTTTAATTTGTTTTTACGCTTGGCCACACATGCCAACATAAATGAACCAAGAAACGTGTCATTACATGGTTGTCGACTTGTCTTTTTGTAAGAGAAATGTTTTTTTTTTCCATGTCTTAAATTTTCATATTCCTCAAACTCGCACCGTGTTTCGTTATTATGAGGTTGAATTCAGTATCAGCACAAATAAAAATGTACAAATTCTTATGCACGTATTGATTTAGGAATTGTTCAATTTTTATTTAGGGAAACACTATTTTCATCTATCATTCTTATATATCTATTCACTCTAAATCTATCCCTATTAAAATTTTAAAAATTCTAAAAGATATTCATCCACATTACATTTCAGTATTATCCTTAGTAAATTAATTCAATTAAAAACTATATATTCACACACACACACACACACACACACACACACACACACTCAATGGAAGACAAACCTATAACACACACGTCATAAGTGAATTAGAGCTAAATATATATATAGTTCAAGCTGTCAAGGTCTTCACATTGTGTAAAAAGTCCTCATCAATCATAAAACTAAAAAAGTAAACTCTACTAAAGTGAAGTTTGTCACATTGTTATGAGAAATATAAGTAACCAGGTCCTAACTCATCAAAAATAAAATATAAAATGAATCATTGTTCTATAGTTTTCATAACTTGTAATATATATAAAACATTTGAATGTTGACGTACATCAAACAATTTGTGGTTTATCCAAGTTAATTGTCTCTTATATGACTACGTCTTCTTCCACTAGAGACTATAAAAATTGCGTCCTAGCATGATATGTTGTAGCCCAGCCATCTGCATATGGATGATGGTACTTGTACAAATTATACGAACCATATCGTTCACATGCAAAATCAATTCTTGGCTTTCTTCCGGCTTGGCCTAAGTCGGACTTCTTCACTCAACAATCATGTTATGTCTCTTATTAGTAGTTTTAACCCTTTTAACCAAGGCCTCCTTGTAAACATTTGTAGATCATCAAAAACACACACACACACACACACACACTCAAACTCAAACTCACTCACTATTGACATGAATTCAAAAATAAAAGATAATCCTAACCTTTTCAAAGCCTGTTCATATATTCTATGTTTATATATATTTGCTCTAATGATGTCTATTCAATTGTTTGTTTTGGCTTTTGTTTAAGAATTGGTTTTAAGAATATTAGGATTTTATTTAAACATAAGTAAATAATATACAAGGTCCAAAATCATTTTAATGAGAATAAATATTACGGGGTGAATTTAGTGCAATAAATTTTAATCTCATACGGGATTTTGTTGACCCGTAGAATTTCTGAAATTTAAGGGGTTGAAATGTTTTGTGAGATGGAATTTAAGGGAAAATGGAGTAAACATAGAAAAGGAGAATATGAGAGAAGCGTTGCTTGATTTTAGGGGAAAAAAAGGAGTTTTTTAAGGGTGAATGAGGCACTTCTTGTGGCAGCCACCTTGATGCAATTTCTTTCGTGTTTGTGGAGTTTAGAAGAGGCTCATTTGTGTAAAATTTGTGTTGATTTTGGGCAGTGTTCTAAAAAACAGCGGGTATGCGAGAAGTGGGCGCAAAATGTCTAATCTTGTACTTTTTCGCACTTTATTTTGCCTTTTTTATTTTTTTATTTTCGTGCCTTGGCATGATTTTTTAACGATTTTTACACCTTTTTTCTTTAATTATGAAATAATTTTTAGATTGATTTAAAAATTTTAAAAAATATTAAAATAAGAAAAACTTTTTTACTCCAAGGCCTCGCCGAGACTTGTCTAGGCCGAAGTTTGGCATCCAGGGACGGATTTAGTGGGGATAGCCCAGCCTCGGCCAGTTAGTTTTTTTTTTTTTTTTTCTTTT
>CAIGRB010047039.1:0-25355 GCA_903798255.1 Fraxinus quadrangulata | reverse complement strand
TTTTTTTTTTGGTGTAAAAAAAAAATCTTGGTAATTTTTTTTATATGTAAATTTGTTTTTTTAACATATTAGTTCAACTTGTAATCCGATTCTAGATCCCTCTCTTTTGGCATCCACACTTTGCCATGTTTTATACTTTGTAGAATATTGATTTTGGGGATGAGTTTTTGATTTTTGGATGTTGCTAGGGATTTTGGCTGATTAAGCCCTTGTTTGAGCCTCATTTTTGGGCAAAAAATACATTTTTGAATAATTTTTTGGATGGGGGCTAAACATATTCTAAATAGCGGTCAACATAGCCATAGCCATTGCTATTGCTATTGCTATTGCTGGGAATTTTGGATGCTTCTGGGTATTTGGGATGGTGGCAGTTCTCATTGCCATTGTTTCAATTACTTATTATCATTATTAAGCATTTTTGGCTAAGCTTGAATAGTTTACTGGGTTAATTTCAACAATGAACCTTCCAATTTTTTAATGTTACGTCATTGATTAGCTTATTTGGTTAATTTCTTTTTCTTTTCCTTTTTTTTTTTTGGATACGAACAAATTATTTCGATTGTGTGAAGGTTATCTTATGATTTTACATCAATGGAGATCTTAACACTTGATGAACAAATTATTGATAGTCTAATTGTGTATTTTGATGACGATGTTTTGACAATATCGATAATCATTAATGTTATGTTGTTTGAAAATTGTTTTATAACTTAATTTTGATCATACAATGAAAAATATCTAAATTCATCACTATTTATTTATTTATTTTTGTCTATTTTAGTAAATTTACATATGGTTAAAAATGTAAATTAACTATGTTTGACATCTAAATTTATAGATATGGTTATTATTCTGGTGCATCAATCATGTAGTTATTTTGTAAAAGTCAACCACGTGTTTGATTAATGTTGCAATGCTCGTGATGACCTGATATTTGTCTACCTTATAACTGGTCCAAGTTATGATTTCAATTCAATTTTCCAAGTTCGTAATAGTTTGACGTTGTTGTAACTTTAAGAGAAAATATAATGGTAGAAAATTTGCTAAGTTTGATCCATAGAAATTTATTGAAAAATATTTCCAATGTAAAGTTTCATTTTTATTCATTTTACACGTAGGCAACAATTGTAAGAAGATGTTCTATTTTTAATACTAATGTGATATTATATGGGTCGAAAAAATTTTTGCACTTAAATTTTATCCCGCGGACCCAAATCGTAGCTCCATTCCTATTGACGATAGATGTGTAATTCATCCTTATAAAATTGTGTAAATAAAGTTCTTAGAACTCATTAATTCATTGGAGGTTACTTAATTTACATGTTTGTTTTAAATTGGTCACCTAAATTAAATTAAATTTTTATTTTTGTTTTTTGACTACCAAGAATCATTATATTAATTCAAATCACCCCGGATAATGGGTAAAAAAATTAGAGGAATACCGTTAATCCAAAAGTTAACAAGACGACTACGAATTGCAAAAGAGAAAAGCTCGTGGACCACTATATTCTCCTCGTTAGTATATAGTGACAAGGACCACAGTGCACCTAGACAAGGCAACAATGTTCAATAAAACAGATGCAATATGAGCTAAATGAAAGCATGTAGATAAGCTCTGAATAAGATGTAAGCATTACTCTCCGTTTCCAGCTGCATTAGTCCAACCTCTTGGGCAAATCAACCTCCCTCTCCGCTCCCCATGTGAAACACTCTCTCCGTAGAGTACCTATAAAAGGCAACTCACCTACCAATTCTATTTGTAACCTTGACTAATATCAACGGCTAGTCCCACTTGTCTAATTGGGAGCATGACCGTCTAAATTAAGTTCATTTACGAGTAGAAGTGACGTTGGAAACCACTTCAACTATTTGTTTACATGCTGAGGGTGTCTGATAAGTGGAAAAAACCATTCGATTCTCCTTAGTACAAGCACTAAGCAAGCAAGTCTTGATGGGTTCATACATAACCTTTTTTAGCTTCCGAATAAAAAGAACATAGGTTCCCTTTGGTTGCACAATTCCTATAATCGACAATTAACTGTCAATCCTCATAGTCAATTGAGTCTCTAACAATGAAACCTTTCGAAAATATACCTATCGAGACGAAAACCAAATGCGAATTTTGTAGGTGGACGTATCCAACCGAAATAAGATCTCATATCAACATCTTGATACACTGATTTTTTATAGTAATAAATAGAGTCGATGATGACTTCGCTGTGGGAAGAGCCGCTTCATTCTTGCTTCATAGGGGGCTACTATTCACGAGGAATTTGTTTGATTTCAAATTGCCAACTTTTTGTCAATATGAAAAACTCATACTCGTAAATTAAGTCCATGTTTGGTTTTGATAAAAAAAATGATTTTTAGTGTAATTTAATAAAAGTTAATGAAATGTATTGTTGAAAAGATAAAAATTGTAAGTTTCTAGAAATGTGCAGTTGAAAATAAATTTGACTCCCATTTCATGAAATTCATTTTTTTTTATCAAATTCTTTTTCAACCACATATTTCAATTTTATAGGATCCACAACTTTTATCAACTTTTCAACCATACATTTTACTAACTTTTTTGTTATAATCTATTAAAATCTAATTTTTAACTAAATCAAACATGGGCTTAATTTCCTATGATTTTTTCTTTAATTAGTTAAGGAAACTAAGCACCCATTTAGCCATTAGTTGGTTCTCATTATTTTCAAAATATATTTTTCAATCTTATTTTCAAACAAACGTTTTTTTTTATAAAAATAACAATACACGCAATTCAAAAATTTTTCCTTATTTTTTTAATCACGCAATTTCCATCAAATCACTACTTGTAATTTTGGCAAATAATGAAGTTCAAACAGTCTCTTAGTGTCAAACAAGCGCCAACCATGCATCACTTCAACCACGTGGGACTTGCTTAGAAATGGAACGATCGAAGTTAAACAAAAGTTTATGTTGTGTGTGTGTGTGTGTGAGAGAGAGAGAGAGAGAGAGAGAGATTAATTGTAATGCAAGGAAACTTTGCAAAGTGAAGGAAATGTTTCAGCAACAATGATTGAAACCTAAAGAAAAATAGCAGAATACAAAGTTCTGTTCAAAGTCAATGAGCATGGAGATTCTTGCCTAACTATGGTCATTGAATTAATACATACACACACATTACCACTAGACAATGCTAGATAAATAATTTTAATTTTTTAGCTTAATAATCAAGATAAAATTCACCTATACGAATAAGGTATTCATAATTACATACACGGATTCGATCCAAGCTCTTGAAATTAGAATAAGTTCGATAAAGAATCACAAAAAATCCTATATTGTTGAATAGAGTACCCACTCAAATTGGAAGAAGTTTTTGGGAAGGTCAAAAAAAGAACTTGTTCTTCCGACATATGATCAAGGATTCCTTTATCAGCCGCCATCTACTTCTGAGATCCCTATTTTTCAATTTTTTCCAAAAGCAAATGATGCAGTGATGGATGTGGTTCCAATTTTCAAAGTTCAGTGACTAATGGGAGCAGTTTTGAAGTTCAATGACCCCGTGGGAGCTTTACGAAAAGTTGAGTGACCTTTTAGGGAATTACGCCATACAAGATATGTATATTTTATGGGAAAAATTCACAACTTAGGTATTAACTATAACCAATTCAATTTTTAGGTTTAAAGTTTCAAAATTCAAAACTCAAGTGATAAATAACTAATTAATTTTTTTATTAATTAAATATATTATAGTGACAATTATACAATTAATGGTCACATGTACGCACAACTTATTTATTGATATCATATTATTAAATTAATTGGTCGCAGATTATTTTTCGATCACAAATCAAAAAAATTTATAGGTCACAAATTATTTTATACGATCAAAAATCAAAAATTTTCATAAGCCCCAATTTGTTTATCATAACAAATCAAACAAATTATAGGTCACAATTTATTTATCGATTACAAATCACAAATTTTATAGGTCACAACTTATTACACGGTAAAAAAAAATCAAATTATTGGTCACAAATTAACAAGTTTTTAGGTCACAATTTATCTATTTATTGGTCACAATCAACCAAATAATTTGTGACCACCACCACACCAATGCCTTCAGTCACACCGCTGCCAACATAACTGCCATTACCTCCCAACAACAATTCCACCATCTGAAATAAACTCACCACTAAAATCCACCACCACATCACAACCACCACAACAGCACCAACGGAACAACCCATATAATTGGTCACAACCACCATCGGCACCAACGAAACAAGGCATCACCTCACCATCACTATAGCACCACCACCACTAACACCATCACCTTCTCACCACCACAACCAACAACTCAGCCCCGCCACTACCACTAGCCCTTTATCTCTACCCTACCACAACCATGATCCCTATCCCAAAAAAATCCCCAAAGTCGAGATTGTCGGCACCACCAGAATTACCACTACCTCGCCAAAATCACTACATGAATACCTCAAGACACCACCAACCGCAAAAAATCACCTGCAAACACCACCAACTATAGAAAATCTCTTAAAGCTAAAAGTGAAACAACATAAAACATTTGGTTTCAAAAAATATTGTAATGAATCTCAAACTCATTCCGAGTCCGTCGTGCATCCTGCGTTGTGCGCAGCTATGCTCCGCTGGTGGGAGCCGCTGTGCGCGGCCAGATCTTTGGCTCGAGCTCCGGATAAGAGGACGCACGACGAATTGTGCATCGCGCACCGCAGCGCACAGTGACCATCAATAGCCGCTGTGCACGTGCAGATCTCTTGCTTAACCGGAGCTCCGATTAAGAGAGAATGATATGGAGTACAGAGAGAATGGAGAGGTAGCGAGAGAAGGAAGAAGAAGAAGAAATGAAAATGAATTTGAAGTGAAATGGAGTTGGTGTGAGAGAGAGACATCAGAGGGAGAGGAAGAGGAGAGAATGGGGAGAAAGTCGGAAGAAAATGATTTAGGATTTGAATGGGATGGATAGGGTAGGTGTGAGTATATAAATTGATTTTTTATATAAATAAATTCTAAACTTGATTTTTGAATTGAAAATTTTATATATATGTGTGAATGTAATTTTCACATATTTTATTAGAAACAAAGAATAAAGTATAACAAACACATACAAGATCATTACTTCTGGATACACAAGAATTTTCTTTGTAAGAAGAGGTTGCGGCGCATAATAACTTCCCGAATCTCGCCACCATTTACTCCAAATTCAAGTTTTTTCAAACCAATAAAAGGCCAAAATAAACTAAAAACCAGAATTAAAAAAAGGTGGACGAATGGGAAGAAACCAGACAAAATTCAAGGTCACCGGCAGCCATAAGCCCTTTTACTTAAAAAATAATTTATTAGCCCGGTTGTGAACTACGACTATTACAAAAAAAGCTCCCGATCAAGTTGGAGAGAAAATATAGCACATCTAGTATGTACAATATATAGAATAGTATTAAAGAGAAATGGAAATTAAACATTTGTCAATTATTATCCAACACCTTGTAGTCGTGTATCAAACATGTCTTGAAATGCTAAGTCGGGAAGGTACTATGAAAAGCGATATCAAACTTGACATAATGCGACTTTTTATCATTGGTTCATTCAATCGTCTACTAGCACATACAATTATATTAAACTTTTTGTCAAATCCTTTTCACAAAGTAGCTTTCGATATGTTTCATACACATTCATATTTCCATAAAAATGGTCAAACCTTGTGAATAAAAATTGATAAGAACAATATATATAGAAGTCCATGATCGCATGTATATCCTTTATCTTAATTGTAAAATCTCCGCATCGTCGATGAAAGATGAAATAAATAAGCAACATATAAGTATAGATTATTTCTCTTAATGAAGCAAATAAAATTATAGGATTCAACGTGGTATTGGACCTCAAAAATTCCGATTGAACAATTTGACCTGTTTTAAGCTCGGAGAGATTAATGATCAAAGATGAAATTTCATCATTAAAAACAAGATATAAGGGTTAGGATTGACCTTCTAAAACAGAATTCTTAAGACTCTCTAACATATAAGTACAAATGATGACAATTTGTTTGTATAATTAGTAATATAAATGTTTGCGTGTGAAGGATCCAAAAAGGACTATAATTTACACATCATAGAAGCACTAGTACAGCGTGATTTAACTGTGTGATCAGCATTGTGGTTAAGATCATTAATATTACACTAATCAATCAAATCTCTTTCAATGTTTTTATCAAAACCCTCATAATTACCAGAGCAGACTGTCTATATTATAATCATTTCTAGTCTGAAGAAGAACATAACCATGATTCCAGCATACCTTCACCCCTTGTGGCCGCCACACTATCCGGCCCCTTTTCGCCGTGAAAACTGGGAGAAGAATTAGCCAAGTAATTATTCATCTTTCCATTCGTAGAATTCGTTGAAAAGTTGTAGTAGTTGCCCCTCACTTCAAGTTGATAATCGTTTCTTGGACTCACTGCATATTCATCCAAACCTCCCATTTTGATATGTGAATCATTTGATGGAATTTGAAATGAATCATGTGCTTTTGAGCCGATCATGGCGGCCGAGTTCACAAGTGGGAATTTCATAGTTGACTGAAATAGTGTAGCGAAAAGGTTGGAACTTTGAGGAGGGCTAAGAAAAGAAGATGAAGCAGATGAATGAAATGGTGGCGGCGGCGGTGCTGGTGGTGGTTGCGTTATCTGAGGAAACGGCCGGCGAAGATACGGTGGCTGTGCAGTATCTAAGGAGCTAGATCTGATGGCAGAGGTGGGCGCACCGAAAAATTCAATCCTACTTCTCTGAAAGGGTGAGGAAGTGAATGGTGGTTCCGGGATGCCGGTGAATTCCTGCACCATGGCTCTGAAATTGGTGGTATCTGTAGTCAAAACAGTAGTTGGTGCACGCCTAGAAGCTCTCGATCTTTTCTTTGGATTGCGCAACACTTGATTATGATTATCAGATGGTCCTGATATAGCAGCTGGTACTGTTGATGCAGAAACTAAAGTTGATTGAACAGTACTATAAGATTCCATAAACGGGGAAGAGGAGAGTATAGGGTTGATGATATCAGTGGAATTTGGGTCAGATCTTAGGGTTTTGGACCAGATCATGTTTGGATTAAAAAGTGAGCTCGGATTTTGAAGCTGTGAATAGTTTGATAGTGAATCAAACATAGCTGTTTGAGTTGAGTTTTGCAGCGGCGGCAGCGGAGGTAGTTGTGATGGTTGAGAAATGGGGCCAACATGAGCAGTTGGGTTATTCAGGAAAGCTGAGATTGAGGCGGCGGCGCGTGAATCGTACTCTTCATCACCACCACTAGATGACTGCATACTTCCACTATTACCAGAATCCATTCCTGATTTTCTCTCTTCTTTTCTAGAGAGAGAGAGAGAGAGTATATTCCAAAGAAAAAAAGGAAGAAAAGAACAGACCACTAGAAAAGGAATATAACGTAAGAGGAGACAGAGATCTGCAGAGAGATTTTGGTTGCTTATTACCACAAAACCACTAAAGAGAAGCTGCTTGAAAAGCCATTACAGAAAGTAGCCAAGACTTTAAGGCTATGATCTGCAAAGAAAAAGGTACTTTTAGAGGCTTTGATCACTAAAAGGGTTTGTAATTGATGGTTCCGAAGACGGATTTCTCTGTTTCGCAAGAAATGATTTGTTCTTGCTTTATATTGTCTCTGGTCGAATTAGGGTTTTCATAGAGAGAGAGAGAGATGGTTGGGGGGTGTTCTATTTAACCATTGATTCCGGAAAGAGAGGCGGCTTCAACTCATGTTTCCCTTAAAAAGATCACAGTGGGGTCTCCATGAGAGAGAGATAGAGAGAGGAGGAGGAGATGTCAAAACGAGAGGGAGACTTTTGTGGTTTAGATTTGCAGTGTGAATAAGTTTATGCAAATAACAACACAAAATAAAATCAATAATTAATAAAAAATACATATTTTGTGTTGTTTGAGAAGGTGGGTAAAGAGGTTCTCTGCAAGTAAGAATCATATCTCAGTGTTAAAAGAAATAATAGATCAAAATTAATATGAACAATATTTGAATGTTAAAAGATGTAATTGTTTTGAATATTCTGAGGCATAATAACCAAACGAAGGAAGTAACAAAAAAGTTACATAGTTCATCTTAAGTTGAGCCCATGTTTGATACTCATTAAGAATAGTTTTTTGAGGGAAATGAATTTTGGAATAGTGATTTTTTGAGAATGTATGGTTAAAAAGTAAGAATTTTTTTTGAGTTTACATATAAAGTATTTTATTGTGAAAATGTGTTGTTGAAAATAAGTTTTTTTTTTTAAAAAAAGAATTTTTGGGGAACGATAGATAAACATGAGCTCATTTAGAACAAGACATATATACTTTGTATTTTGAGAAGAAGTTACAAATTTTTAGCTTGTTTATGAAGGTGGCTAGAGAGGTTCCTTTCATGAGAATGATAAGNCATTGCTTAAGTAGATAATTTAATAAAAAAATATTTTTTTTTCCTGTTTCAAAATAATTCATGCTTTCACATTAAATTGAGTTGGATTTTGCTATTTTTTCTTTTGCAATACCTTGGAAGATTGTTATTAAACGACCTCTCGAGCGATGATCGATATATTTTTTCAGTCGGTATTGACCAAATGATTGAACGAAAATTTGACATTTCAATTAAATAACTTGACTTTAAAACTATTTGAACCATTGAAAGTAATCTAATTTAATTAATGCCGCTCATGGCTCGTTTTCCACATATTAGGGTGGCTTATAAATATTAGCTCACTTAGTGATACACTTAGGTCACTTATCTATCTTATTGGGCTTAACTCATCAGTGCACCCTAATGTGATCTATTTATTGGTTGTCTTCCTTGGCTCCATGTATGTGTGTAATTGCTTCATTTGTCTTTAGAGAAAAATGAATGTTCTTCTCTGTGACTACGTCCACTATTTTTCTTATTCTTCTTCTTGCCTTTATGGCTGATTTCATATTGTGATCACACGTTCCTTTGTGCGTCCTTTGTGGGTGATAAAAAGCAAACATAAGTGTGGAAGAGTTGAGGAGCATTGGTTTGGTTTCTTCGTTGAGGTGTTGGTTGATTGGACGAACTGAGCCAAAAAAACACCTTGGTGATCTAGTCTTTCGCTTCACATATGGTATGAGATTGTGGCGAGTAATTGTTTTGGGCCAAAAATCAACCAAAACGAACCCAGATTGCATGATTTTTCAAAAAGGCCGAACCTGCAACTGTCGATTTCGACCAAACTAGACACCAGTCGAAGAAATGGAGGCTATACCCATACTTAGAAAGCAGAGGCGCACCTGTCTAGGCAACACGTAGGTGGCGCTTGACAACAATTCTAGAGGAGCTCTCTTCAAATAGATTGCTCGTATTATTATTCTGAACGTACTGATATTGTTAATTTCATCTTTTAGGTTATACAAACAATTTTGGACGATTTTGCCCCTGGACACTCGGCTTGCGATCATTGGTCAATCGCGTTGGTACATTTGATGAAACTTTAGGATGAATGGTGGTGGCTTTAAAGCAGCAGATTCACATCTTTCAATTTTATGGACCTTCAAATGTGGTTCGATGGTAAATTGACTTATCTCATTTAATTTCGAGCACTGGTGCATCATTGTGTGAGTTGACAATTTAATAAAGAGATTACCGTGTGGGGGTAAACATTGCGTGTGTTAGAAATTATGAATTATTTGCCTTTAATTATTACCTGATTAAATTATTCATTTGATAAAATCAGCTTATCATCTCTATGATATACTGTGTGCGATATTTTTCATGATTGACATATCTTTTTGTTACACCGTTCATTCCATTAGTATACCTAGACCTTCCATGTTTGAATATTTCCTTAATCTAAGATCGTGAATCTTACGAAATCTTGAGAATCTAGAATGGTGTATATTATTTGTGACCTTATGACTACTTTATATGTCTTAATTGTAATTCTGTGCATTTTTTTTTATTGATTTACAAAAATGAAAACTTATAATTTTGATTTGAGAATTTTTAACAAAAAGGTAATTTTTCAATATGGAAACAAAAGATGAGAGTTATTTTAGTCTAACAAAAAGTTTCAAAGGCCATTGAAGGCAATTTTCTACTAATTTTTCAAAGGAACAAAAAGAAGAAACTGATAAGCTTGTTTATACTTTAATCGTTTTACATTTATTTGACGCTGTTTTGAAAAAAGTTGGTAAACTGAAAATCACTAAAGAACTTTGGAAAAAATTATAGAGGATTTATATTTGCTCAAATCTACTCCAAATAAGTTTTACTTATTTGAATGATTTTCAGTTTTAAAATGAATCATTCGAAGGATCTTGATGATAATTTAAACGCGTTAAACAAATTTGTTCAAAATATTATAAATTGTGAAGAGTCGGTGTCTGAAACCTATAAGACTATAATTTTCTTAATTCCATACCTAATACTTATTAGAAAGTTAAGAATGCGATTAAGTATGATATGGACACTTTGACGCTTAAAATTATCATTGACTCACTTAGAAGTAAGGAGATGAGGATTAAAGCTGAAACAAATGATAAGAAAGGTGGTTAGATTCACATAGTGAGATGTAGAACTCAGTTTAGGCTAAACAATCATGATAGTTTTCAAAGTGATGACGAGTCAAGTAGTAATAGAGATAAAAAGAAGGACAAAGGTAGGTCTAGATCAATAGGACGAAGGTTAGGAAATGATATGGCTGCAAGAACACAGGATATTTCATAAAAGACTGCTATAAAGAGAAGGGTAAGCTAAAAGGTAAAGAGAGAGATGAAGTAAATCTGTGGTCTTCTGCTTCAAATGTTGATGATGGTGAAATTTATACGATTACAAGTTCTGTTGTTTATCCTGAATTGAATCTAACTATCAATTCTCGTTTGCATGAGTAGATATTTGATTCTAGTACATCTTTTCTTGAGACATCACAAAAGGACTGATTTGAAAACTTGTATGAATCAAATGATGACCATGTTATGCTATGTGACAATTTCACTTATGTTGTTGATTGGATTTGTGATATTACTTTAAAATCCGACATTAGTTTTGTGTATAATTTAAAAGACGTTAGATACATTCCTGAACTATCTAGAATTTTAAGTAGGAAGACTTGAAAAATCTGACTTCACTGGTAAAATTGGAAATAGAGTTTTAAAATTGGTTAAGATTCCTTATCTCTTCTGCCAATACTGATCACACACATAAATGACACTATAGACTAGCACATGTGGATATTAAAGGGCTTAAACTTGTTAATAAAAGGTACTTTTGGTAATGATTGTGTGTCTGATTTTCCTTTGTGTGATCACTGTATGTTTGGTAAGCATCATCGAACTTCTTTCTTCGCGAGTATTCAAATAACTAAAGGATGCTTGAATTTGTACATTCAAACTTGTGGGGTCCTGTTAGTAACCCTACCTCGGGTGAAAATAGGTATTTTTTGTCTATCATTGATGATCACACGAGAAAAGTATGAGTTTATCTTTTAAAAGATAAGTGATATATTCTACACTTTTAAGAATTGGAAAAAATAAGTTAAGAACCAAACTGGCAAGAGGATTAAGTTTTTGAGAACTAATAATGGCCTAGAGTTTTGTAACACTGAATTTGACAATATGTGTAAAGAAAATGGAATAACAAGACATAAAACTGTTCCTTATACTTCCCAGCAAAACAGGTTAGCGAAAATGATGAATAGAACCATACTTGATAAAATGCGTTGGATGATGTTAAGTTTTAGTATCCCAAAGTCATTTTGAGACAAAGCTTTTGTGGCTGCTTGTAATTTGATTAATTTGACTTCATCTGCTGCATTGAATGGTGATACTACTCGTGAAAAATAGTCTATAAGCTAAGTGATTATTCTGTACTTGGAACTTTTTGCTGTACATCAGAGTGATGAAAAGCTTAAACGTAGAGTTAGAAAATGTGTTTTTCTAAGTTACTCTGAGGGTGTCAAGGGTTACAAGTTATGGGATAGAAGCCAAAATGGGGGTTAAGATTATTGTAAGTAGAAATGTTACATTCAATGTTGGTAAAATGTCGTGCCTTAAAATTGACCCTGAACCTGTGAGTGAAGAAAAATAAGGTGAAGAGAGAGATCAACTGAAGGTGGAGTTAGGAAAACTTAACACATCTGTGCCTGCTACTCCTAATGAGGTGGAGACTTAGGTTCAACAACCTGAGGTGAAAAATAGAGATGAAGTGGTCTTAGAAGAGCATACAGAGAAAAAGAATTCCTTAACAGATTATAACTTAGTTATGGATAGAGAGAGAAGATAGTGGAGAGCACCTAGAAGATTTGGATATGAGTTCGAGTTAACTTTTACTCATGCTAGCTATGAGGAGTTAGTTGATAGAGAGCCAAAAACTTTTGAGGAAGCCATGAAGAGCGAAAAATTTGAAGAGTAGTTTAAGGCAATGAAAGAAAATATGAGTTCCTTAGAAAATAATCAAACTTGGGAACTAGTATCTAGAACTAAGAGTAAATTTACAGTTAACTGTAAGTAGGTCTTTAAGGTTAATGAGAGTACTTGTGTATCTGAACCCTTAAGATTTAAAGTTAGGCTAGTGGTCAAGGGATACACATAGAAGGAGGGTGTTGTTTATAACGAGATTTTTACACCAATTGTTAGGCACACCACTATTAAGGTCATGTTTGCATTGGTTGCACATTTTGACTGAAAACTTGAACAACTTGATATAAAAACTGTTTTTTTACATGTAAATTTGATGAGCAAATCTTTATGAATCAACCAAAAGGTTTTAAAGATAAACTAAAACCTGATCATGTGTGCTTCTTAAAAAGGTCTTTATATGGCTTAAAGCAATCACATAGGCAGTGATATAAATTTTTTTGATTATTTTGTACTCAGAATAGAGTTTCAAAGGAGAAAATTTGATCATTACCTGTATTTCCATTATGATGATATTAATAATGACTATGTGTTTTTTATTACTATATGTGAATGATAAACTCTTAGTTGGTTCATCATCTAAGCGGTTAAGCGAGATAAAAACAAAGTTGAATGGCGAATTTGATATGAAAGATCTAGGTAAAGTTAAAAGAATCCTAAGTATGAAAATTGAAAGAGATAGGTCAAATTTTGCTTTGTTTTTACATCCGTCTTTTTATGTTTCAAAGGTGTTGAAAAGAATTGGCATGCATGATTGCAAACCTGTTAAAGGTTTTGTGTCCACAGAAGCAATTAAAGAGGCTTTGTGTTTAGAGGTTTGCTTCATGAACTTTATGTTTTAAATAATTATGTAGTAGTATATTCAGATAATCAATCTTCTAAGCATTTTTGCAAAAATCTTGTTTTTCACAAACGCGCCCAGCACATTGATATTAGGCTACACTTTATTAGAGATATTATATCACAAGAAGTGGTAAGACTTGAAAAGATACATACACAATATAAGATCATGAGCACTAAGATGATGTCATTGGTAAAGTTTAGAAGTTAAAAAGACTTTCTAAACATCGGTGGATGTAACTAATTTCCAATTTTATCAATTGACTAACAAGTGATAATGTTTCCTTTGCTCGTCATTTGACACTAAGGTGGAGGTTTGTTTAGCAAATTGTTGTCAAATGACATTCCGAGCAATGATGTAACTTGATATATTTTCTCAATCGACATCGATCAAATGATTGAACGAAAATCGACACCTCAATGAAATGATTGGACCCTAAAATTATTTAGGCCATTGGAAGCAACCTAATTTAATTAGTGCTGCTCATGACTCGTTTTCCACTTATTTGGATGGCTTATAAATATTAGCTCACTTGGTGATACACTTAGCCCACTTATCTACCTTATTGGGCTAGCCCATCACAATACCCTAATGTGATCTATTTATTGGTTATCTTCATTGGCTCCATGTATGCGTGTAATTGCTTCTTCTATCTTTAGAGAAAAACAGTTGTTCTTCTCTGTGACCGCGTCCATTGTTTTTCTTCTTCCTACCTTTGTGGCTGATTTTATACCGTGATTACACCTTCCTTTGTGCGTTCTTTGTGGTTGATAAAAAAGCGAACATGAGTGTGGAAGAGTTGAGAGGTTTTGGTTCAGTTTCTTCATTGAGGTGTTGGTTGATTGGATGAATTGAGCCCGGAAAACATTTTGGTGATCTAGTCTTCTACTTCACAGTTTTGAGATCATAAATGCTCAACTCTTAAAAAAAAAAAAGGAAAACAGTGGTAGTATGGAGAAAAAAGTTATGTGCATGGAGTAGTGAAAGAAAAACTTGTGGATCATAATTATGTGTGATGCTATCAAGGTTAGTATTTGATTGTTGGGATCATCTGATGGTGCACAAGCCGAGAGGTACGTCAAACGAAGCTTAACAACGAGTTGGTGCAAGTAGGGTCGGGCACACATGAATAATTAACCAGTTATAAATGAGAAAATATTTCCATAATTTTAAGCAATATTCCTCATCCGTATGAAACAATTTTACATCACCTCAAGCTCTTCAAGCTATAGTTTTTTGTTTTTCTTGAAGTGTGATTTTCAAGGTGACGAGATCATTTTAGTAGAGAGGTACGAAGCCTATGGCTCACTGATGGCCTAAGAGCTAATCTCCAATCAGAGGTTGTCTTGTCAAATATTGTCATTTATTTCCACAAGTGGTGCTGACGCAAGTAAACAAACAAATGACCTTTAGGGTAATAATTAGATCTCATATCATTTTACAGTGAGAATATCTCCTTTTTCATCGTAAATGCTTTACACAAATTCTTAAAGAAATTGTTTGATCTTAGTATTTTCCTTGCGAGCTCGGAGTAGCTATTTCACCCATGTCATGATCCGATGTAGGTGTATGCACATCCGCACGAGCCCCCTTGTTTTTCTTGAAGTGTGTGATTTTTAGGGTAGCGAAATCATCTTTTAGTAGAGAGGAACGAAACATGTGGCTCAATGATGGCCTAAGAGCTAATCTCCAACCTTAGGTTGTCTTGTAAAAAATTGTCATTGATCTCTACGAGTGGTGCTGACGCAAGTAAACAAACAAATAACCTTTAGAGTAATCATTAGTTCTCATATCTCACTTTGTAGGAGGTTATTCCCCTTTTTATTCTAAATGTTTTTAACAAATTTTTATTGAGATTGTTTGTTCTTTATATTTTCCTTGCAAGCTCGGAGTAGCTATTTCACCCATGTCATAATCCGATGTAGGTGCCGCCCATGCACATTCTTGTCCAATCAAAATATGTAAATAAATTTTTTAAATACATATTCAACCATGCTACATTGTCAGAATTTTTTTCCATATTCCTTTAAATTCGATGTAGGCGCCACCCGTGCATTTTACTATTGTACTATTTAAAAAAAGTTAGTTTTTACATTCAACCAACTGCTGCCACCACTGCATCTGTTAAATCTTTTTGGCAAAGTGACATAATCCATATGAAATTGAATTTACACAATTGATTCTTTCCTTTCCTTGAATAGAATAAGGTTTTAATAAATTTTGCTTCACAGTAACATTAGTTAGAAAGGTTGTAGAAAAGAACATTAAGAATTTAATGAAATCCCTTGTACTCGAAAAGTGACTATAGTTTTTACATTAGGTCACAGTTCGCTGAGAAATGTAAATATTTTTTCCAAAAAAAATAAAAATCATTCAACCGATTGACCCTACCGGTTTAATTCGGGTTGGCAAGTTCTCTCTATATATTTCTGTACCGGATTTCACTGATTCATTGGTAAATAAGTCTAAAAAATTCAACCGGACTAGACCCACGAGTTGGATAGTTGGGAATTTCTGTTAGATTGGCCGATTTGATCTGAATTTTATAACTAGGCTATCATACGATTATAATATGATGGTTCGTCCTTTTGCTGTTAGCTCATTATATTTGTATAAAAAGCAATTTTTTTTTTCATATAGTTAGTTAATTGCTATTGGAGTATGATTGTAATGACTCAGGTATTGCGTCTGATTGTTCTATTACATAATGTCTACTTTGGAAGGACATGTGCCCTATTACCCCTCACGAATTTCTGATGCGGTTCTTATAATTTGAACCCAAGACTTTTGTCTTATGAGAAATTTAAGCTAAAATCTGATACCAATTGCAACTAAAAATTACAATTTTTTTTGTAATGACTTGAGCATATTGTCTATTTTGGGAAGGCATTTGTCCTCTTATCCCTCATGGTTTCCTGTCACATTTTTTAGGATTCGACTTAAGTCTTTTATACGACAGAGGTCTTGAGTTCAAATTCTTAAAAATGCAACAAAAAGTCATGAGGGATAAGATGATAGATGCCTTTTTAAAGCGGATAATATATAAAAAAATGATCGAGCAGGAGGCTCGAATCATTGTAACGATGACTTGAATTCTTTTTTATTCAACCCCACAAACTTGCGATGCAACATATATGGTGAAACTAATATTAATCTCTCGCACACACATGAACATGCATACACAAACATATATTTATAACAAAATTAGGATTTTGATATATTATTTGAAGTAGCAGTGTAAAGTATTCATCTTTGATGGAGTGGATTTTCTTTTTCTCTACCCGTAACTCCTTTTTTTTTTTTCGTCCAGGGTTTTCACATAAATCTATATATTCTTCTTCTCAATTATTCTATTGTCTGTTCTCATCTTATTTCGTGACAACAACATGCCATGTATGGTCCTAAAGCATCATAACGTCCATTTTTTTTAACCAGACACATGGAATGAAGTGCTTGGCGGCGTATGAAAGAGTAATGAGTACAGGTTAGGTCTTTTTCATACTATTAAACAGTTAGCTTGACTCACACCTTGTCTCTTTAAATGAGCAACTTTGTTTCATCAATATAGTAGAAGTTACTTTTAAAATAAATAACTTACTTCGTCAGAGTTTGGTACAAATTAAAATTCAGATTATAATTTAAGTTAAAGTTAACAACTAATTTTAATAGCATATTTTATTAGACCTAAAAATTTTCAATCACACACTTCAATAATTTTTATCAAAAGTTACTAAAAATCTAATTTTAATCCCCATCAAACAAGGACTTATGCATGTACTCGTACAGCTTGAACAAGTTATAGAGGTAGACTATATGGAACGTTTCTTATGCTTATGAATGTTTTAGTTTTGTTAGATATTTTAATTAGATATACTGAATAAATGAATGAAATGATGACAAAAATAAAAATAAAAATGCAACGGGTTCAAAGTTATGACTTTTAACTTGTTTTATAATATGTAAAGTTCTTAAATACAAAAGAACAAGCAAGTTTTTTATGTTTAAGTCAGTCAAATTCTTTTGATATGAGTCATATTTCGATCTTACTAAATAACAAACAATCGAGCTACTTGCTATTTGAACTCGATTTAGTTCATCTCGTGAAATTAGCAAATAAAATTGTGAGCATCATAATGTGAGAAATACAATAAAATCGTGTGTGCATATATACATGTGCGCGTACAAATGCTTTAAGAGACTCTTTAGGGGAGTCTCTTGTCTAATTAATGGCAAAATAAGATGGTAATTAATCCTCTCTAAATGAGATTTACAACCGTACATTAAGTCGTCTAAATGGACATTTGTGTGAACTGAATTATGTCTTCAAAGAGTCTATACCAAAAAGATCCACACAAGGAAAAACACTTGCCATTCGTTGGTTATTAGCGGCATCCCGAAAACGTTCGGCCTCCTTAGGGAGCGGGTTTTATTTATTATTTATTGAAAAAGGGGAGTGAGGGAAGGGGGGTGGGGGGCCTCACTTTATTGATGGGACATTTTGATCACCTTTTCCTCTCACCCTCCCCCGGTTTGATTCGAGGCTTTAGCAGGTCTGTTGATAGGGATTAATCGTTTTTTCCCGAATGCGTTGACATTCCCCTTTTTTTTCATTCTAGTTATTGACATGAGAAGGAATGAAGAAAATTAGAGATACAATCAAATATCTGTGACTAATCCCCCCCTTTTTTCTCTTTTTTACCGACACTTGGAAGAATCATTGTATTAGTATTATGGAAGACATACGTTCAATTATCTTGTTAGCACTAATATAGTGGAAATCTATTTGAAGGAATCGAGTGGAAATCTATTTGAAGGAATCGTATAATCGATTTTTGCCTTTTCTTTTCTTATTGTCTAGTCAATTTTTCGACAACAGATGCATATACGTGTAAACGCACAGAAGTATGCGTGTGTGCATATATGTTTTTATCTGTTACGGTTCTGGGACGAGTTACCTGCCGACAGGATTGCTTCAAACGTAAAATATGTTAAAAGAATCAAATTCTGAAGTCAAATTTACCTAACCCCATTAAGAAAATTAATTAAGTAATTTTACATCTGTTACATAAGTGATTAGACACCACCTAGCTTTCTTTCTTTCTTTAGATTTTCATGTTTTTAACATAAAGAATTACTAAATTATCAACTTATATATTCATTATTTTCAGATTATTAATTGATGGTCAACAAAATATAATAATAATTATTATTTTACACAGATTGTCGTAGTTTATATAATATTATAATGATTAATCAAGGACCAAATTTTCAATTGAAAATAGTCCAGAAGAGTCGAGAAATTTAATTCTCTCTCGAATTTTAATTTCTTGACGTCAAATTTTTAATGAAAACCACTTGAGAGGCAATGACTCGTATCGTCGAATTGCTCATACTTTGAATTTATGTTAATCACCACGTCATGCCTGCTGAAATTTTCCGTTAATTTTATTTCATGTCGTGTTAGTTATAAGATTTTTTAGGTTTCATAGTCGGACATGTGGTTTTCTCGGTCCTCATTGATCGTTCATATTCTCGTTTTTCTTCTCTTATACAAATCAACGTAAATATATAAAGAAAAAATACAAACATAGGAGGGGACGTGTGACCTCTCCTCCAACCAAGAGACTAGAAGCTAGAGGCTAAAAGTAGAAAAATAGTATTATATTTCATTTGCTCTCTTTATACTTCTCGTCAATATACATTACATATGAAATGTTTGACTAGTTCAAATTCTCTGTAGACATCGCCTTTTAGGGATAACATGCTTCTGTTAAGTTTTAGAGCTAATCGAGCTTGACAATGGGACGTTATTGTACTCGTGCACATGTGATATTTCTCCCTCAACTCGGCTCGATGGTCATTAGACTCCTTCGTTACACTGTGAGCTTAAAAGTAATTTATGAGTACTTAATATTATACAAAATATCAAAGTATGTTTTAGATATAGATTATGTGGAATAATTGAGACAGAATGAATGTGATTTTTCAAATCTCTAGCCTAACCACGAAATAAGATAATAAAGACCAAGACCATTGACATTGATGGGTAGTGTGAGCATCTAGAGGCTTTGGAAAATTGTAGCAGCCGTCGTTGATCTCTATTATTTTTCACTTTCATTTTCAATCTTTATATATTCTTGCTTCGTTTTCAATCTTTCATTCCTTGGTGCACTCTGACTAAAATAGTTGGAATTTGTTTCGCCATGACCTTTCATCTTCTTTAGTGGAACAATGTAATATCAATCACTTATGTCATCCAGTCAGTGCCTATAAAAAGAGGTTATGACTAATTGTAAATTTTACATTTATCTAATCCATCGAAGTGCCTTTTATTAGTATTATTGCGAATTTGATACTTAATTATTTTTGCTTCAGATTATGTTAATAGAAAACCAGAGGTCGGAGCAAATACTGATCAAGAAGGATGAAGTGAATAAAATATGCAGATTTGGGATCAAATTCCACAATTTAGAAATTGAAGGACTTGAGACAAAGGACTAAAGTACATTACATAGAAGAAGTGAGGCCTTGGAGTGAAACATTACTTTAATTGGGCTTGGATCAATTGAAAAAGGAAGGCAATTCTAAGGAAAGATAAAAGTGGACGGCAGACGTTGAGGAAAAAAACAAATTGGGAGAGTAATAATTTTAGATTTTACAAGGAGGGAGACGAATAACATTGTTGGGATTCGTGTGGCGAAGATCAATTATAGATCGGATTATTTTTATCTTGTTTGTTGTAATTAAATATGATGATGTCTTTTATCATTTATTTGTTTTATATCGACATTATGAGTTGTTAAATAATTATTAAGTTAGGATGACGATGTACTTTAGGGATTTTAGTATTTCTTTAATTTCAAGACTTCATGTCATTTTAATATGTGTTAATTATATATTGTGTGTTTAATACGTTAATTGCTTGATCACCCGTCAATTGATTTAAGGACATTATTTAGATCGAAAAGTGATGTATGATTCTAACTCATGCAATAAATAACATATGTATTATAGGAAATCGAGATATATAGGCTATGCAATCCATATAAAATTCATATAGGTTAAAGCGTTCATATGTATGTGAATTTATATAGAAATATTGTACATTCAGGTATATAAATAGAATTAGTGTTATTCGAGAGAGATCACTAACTACAATTGACTAATTCGATTATTGGTGCATATGGAAGGGGTTGAATGAATTGGAATTAAATAAACGTTAAACAACCTAAGTGAAATCTTACAAAACATATTTTGAATTGATAAGTAATTATTCATTTTATGTTGAAGCTATGTTAGTTTAAAAAATTACAGCAAACAGTAGTCGCTGTTGAACGATACTTGTACTCAAAAA
The DNA here is from genome assembly GCA_903798255.1 of Fraxinus quadrangulata. Classification (NCBI taxonomy): domain Eukaryota; kingdom Viridiplantae; phylum Streptophyta; class Magnoliopsida; order Lamiales; family Oleaceae; genus Fraxinus; species Fraxinus quadrangulata. Next base: position 4,726 of record CAIGRB010047039.1, on the reverse strand, counting down.
TCCATTTTACTACTTGTCTCGATCTGTATGCTTGCAAAACAAACAGGGACCATCTCACCCATTTTACCTTCATCTTGTAAACACAAAATCTACTTTTGAGATTGTGAAGTTACTTTTGAATATATTTGAATATTTTTTTTTGATTATACACTTTGGGTGGTACAACCGTTAGTTGAATGTCTAAGGTACAAAAGATAATTTCTCTTTCTACTACTGAGACAAAGTATTTTGTTGTGATTGAAGCAAGCAAATAGATCATATGATTGTAGTCTTTCATATAAGAATTGAGTTACACGAATGGGAAGAGTGTATTGCACTGTGACATTCACAATATTATTCACTTAGCAATGAATCATATTTATCATATAAGGATGAAGCATCTACAAGTTCGTTATCACTTCATCAAATCAGTTTTGGAGGATGGTATCTTGATACTTGAAAAGATTCAAGGGAATCAAAATCTGATTGAATTGTTAAAGAAGTTGTTCTAATTGAGAAAATAAAGGTGTATGCGATTTCTGTTTGACTTATTTTTTGAGGATTGATGAGTTGTTGCCACCACAGAGGAGCCATTGATGTTGGATCAATCTTCAGGTGAGAGATTCTTAAGTTGTGTCTTAAGTTGTGGAGACTAATTATTACCACTCCATGAAGTCATTATAAGAATTGAGTTTGTTCACCTTAGATTGATAAGTTGTGTCATTTTAAATTTCGTCTTAGGAATTGGTGTCTTTGTAAATTTCGGTTTTGGCATAATTTGTCTTGTAAACAAGAAATCCTCATTAGGATTTTGGATTATAATCAGAAAATAGAGAAAAAAAAAAGGCGTGTGCTATTTTCTCTTGTAAACTTGTTTTCATCATAATGTTATTACTATAGTGGTGAAAGATGATGTAGTATTATATTGAAACGAACTTCTATATATTTTGTGTGTTTTTTTCCCTTTCTGATAATTTATTGCTCTCAATAAAATAAAATTAGAGTTTTAAATTCTCAACAACAAAGTAGCGTTAAATAAGAAGTACAATTAATTGAATCATTTAATTCTATTTTTCATTGAGCCTTTATATCCCATAGCGCTACCTAAACTATTGTTATAGAACAATGATACTAATTAACATTATTTTTATTTTCATCATAACTTTTTCTAAAATAATTTAATTTCTTGCATAGTTACTGGCATTGCAAATTAAACCCATTTATCTTTTCAACAAGTTATACTACATTTGTCCCATAAAGATAGGTTTAGTTTTCCTTTTCGTCTATTCTAAATTGTAGACCACTTTCCTTACTAAAGTATAAATATTTTTTACTTTTCTAAGAACATCTTCAATAGACTCTTTAAACATAATATCATCTTTATTTTAAAGAGTCAACTCTTAAAATCATACTTTAAGAATCTATTTTAATTAATATTTTAATTCAGAGAGTGAGTATGGAGCAAAACCCACTATCTATAATTAAATGTATTCAACGTATTTCAATTTTCAGTAGAGAAAAAATTAAATAATTTGGAGGGGAGTTAGTGAAAAAAAGATAGAAAAAAATAATAAATATTTTTTGGAAGTAGTAAAATTAAGTATTAAATATAAAAAGTTTGTTGGAATATTTAAAAATACAAAGTCTCCTGGAGATAATCATGTCCATATTTAGTTTACCTTGTTATTAACAAATATAAACTAATCATATTTAAATTATTATTTAATGTAGGGGTATATTAAGAAAAATGTAAGGAAAAAAAATGCATTTTCAACTATATTAATTACATTTTATTAATCTATGTGAAAATAGAAACAAGGAATTATCTGATTTAAAGTATGTCTAAGAGTTATGGAGCTTCAAAGTGGTGTAAGGAGAATTGCATCCATTTTCCAACAGAAAACTGCCGATGTATTCTGTAGAAATTCTGGCAGCCATTTTTTGTACACATAGCAGAATTGTTTGCATTTATTTACACATTCATGTATCTTTATAAGTTGTGATGTTATTAGCCTATAGATACCTTTTTTGATGAGTAGAAAGTTCACTTGCATATATTATTATTTTGTAACAGATTTTGAGAATAAAAGTTATCTATTTTTCTCTGATCTCAACTTTCCGAGTCCAATTTAGCATATCTTTCGTTCTTTATTTTCCATTATTTTCTTCCTCATTAAGTGGATTAGTGATATGGTGGATTGAAAATTTAGTAATTTTCAAGAAGACTAAGATATGAAGATATATTTCCTTATGTTACCGGCTATGTGTAATTATATTGTTCATTATTGCAGTAAATTTTGAACTATATTCTAGGAAGAGATATGGTGGGAAAATTTGATGTATTGAATTACTTTGTAAGTTTCTCTCTTTCATATTATCTGCATGTAATATTTAAAATATCTTTTAATAATGAAGTTTAATAAATTTTGACCGAAGCACATATTTGGAACTTGAAGGCAAGAAAAGTTGAAAAGTATATTATCAGAAATACTCAATTTTATTACCTTAAAAAATTACTGCAGATTACATTCTAATTTATAGGACACAAGAGACTCTTCAACTTACTCAAGCAGTTATTGAAATACTTGTAGGCACTAAAATAAAGTTTAGTAAATGATTATTAAATTCATCAATTATCACTAATTTGGTTTATTTTCCAACATTGCCTCCCATTAACCAAATTTGCTTTTCATTCCAAGTTTCATAAGTTGTTTCTTGAAGTTCTTACCTCCAACTGGTTTTGTAAATACATCTGCTAATTGATCTTCTATTTTGTAGTATTTGACTTGAATTATTCCATCATGAACAAGCTCTCTCAAAAAGTGATACCTCATACGAATGTGTTTAGTCATCCCATGTAGAACTGGTTCCTTTGTAACAGAAATTGCTGAATTATTGTCACACAAAAGAATTGTAGGAACATCCTGCTTGTGGTTTAGATTCTCCAAAATGCCTCGTAACCATACAATTTGGCAACCGGCAAAAGATGCTGCAATATATTTAGCTTCCGTTGTTGAAAGAGCAACAATTGGTTGTTTCTTCGAACTCCAACAAATTACTCCACTTCCAATGATAAAGGCATATCCCGATGTACTTTTAATATCATCAACATTTCCTGCAAGATCACTGTTAGTGTATCCAAAGAGTGTAATGGGAACATTTGCTTGATAAAAAATGCCATAATCAATTGTCTCCTTCACAATCGTAAAATTCTTTTAGCAGCTTTCCAATGTTTTGAATATGGTGCTTCTACGAACCTACTTATTAAACTCATAGCAAACATGATATCAGGTCGTGTGGCTGTGAGATACACCAGATTTTCCACTAAGCTCCTGATCATGGTGGTATTCACAAGCTTTCCTTCTCCATCTTTTCGGAGTTTCTAGCCTAAAATGCATGGAGTTGAAACAGGGTTCGCAAATTCCATCTTAAATCTTTTTAGAATCTCTCTAGCACACTGCTCTTGAGTAATAAAAATTTCACTTTCTGATTGGTGTACTTCAATACCCAAATAATGATGTAATTTTTCCAAATCTTTCATATCTAACTCTTTCATCATCAAGTCTCTAAATCATCCAACATAGTTAGATTATTTCCAGTGAAGACTAGATCATCAACATAAAGACTCACTATAATGAAATTTCCATCCAAACCATTTTTGGTATAGAGAGTATGTTCATGTGGACTTCTATGAAAATCATTTGTTTCAAAAAATGCATTGATTCTACTATATCAAGCCCTTGGCGATTGTTTTAAACCGTATAAGGTCTTTTTCAACTTGTAAACCTTATGCTTTTCTCCTTCCTTCACAAAACCAGGTGGTTGTTCAACATAAATCTCTTATTCGATAAAACCATTTAAAAATGCAAATTTAACATCAATTTGCAAGAGCTTCCAGTTATTTTGAGCAGCTAGAGAAATTATAAGCCGAATAGTGTCAAGTCTAGAGACTGGGGCGAATACCTCATTGTAGTCTTCTCCTTTTTTTTGCATATACCCCTTTACTACAAGCCTAGCTTTGTGTTTGTTAATTGAAATGTCAGGATTCAGTTTAGTTTTGAATACCCACTTTACTCCGATAAGCTTTTTGTTTGGTGGCAATTTGTGAGCTCTCACGTATTGTTCTTTTCAATGTCATTAATTTCTTCCTTCATGGCCTTTCTCCATTTTTCTTCTTTTATTGCTGCATAAAGTAAAATTGCATCCTCACCTGCAAAAAATGCAAACAAAATAGTACCTTCTTCATGAGTAGGATCCGTAGACTCATAGATTTCTTGCAATGTTCTCATTGTTGTTCTTGGTGCTCATCATTAGATTTTTCTCCAAGGTGTGCTGTCTGCAAAAATTTCTCAAGCTTCCTTTGAAGTTTCAGCCTTTGCAATTTGTTCAAATACTGGTCTTTCAATTGCCTGGTAAATCTGCAAAAGGGTTTTACTATCTTTTTCTCAATTAAAACGAAGAATAAGAGATACTAGATTACTTGAATTTGCCATGATTTTCCTTTCCAAGATGTTATTGATGTTGTATACTGGATTTTGGTAATGTTTTCTGGCTCTGATACCAGTTTCAAGACAAGAAAAGTTGGGAAGTATATTATCGGAAATACTCAATTTTATTACCTTAAAAAATTACTACAGATTATATTCTAATTTATATGACACAAGATACTCTTCAACTTACTCAATCAGTTATTGGAATATCTGTAGACACTAAAATAAAGTTTAGTAAATAATTATTGAATTCATCA
>CAIGRB010047030.1:36174-62001 GCA_903798255.1 Fraxinus quadrangulata | reverse complement strand
TTTTTTTTTTTTTTTTTTGCCTATATAAATTCTTACTCATTGATTTAGACATACATTTGTCACTAGTTCTTGGAGGGAAGGGATGCTGAGCTGCAGGCTTCTCGCCGAGCTGGTTTAATTGATTTCATTGCTTCTGCACTACCTGCTTCTCACACATCAAAACCTGAAGCTTGCCAGGTTAAAACATACCTTTTAAGACTTCTGAGGGTAGTGCTTGCAGTGCCAGCAAACCGGAGTTATTTTCTTGTGCAAAATCTCTTGCCTCCAATCATCCCCATGTTAGCAGCTGCACTTGCGAATTATATTAAAATGGCAGCATCATCAAATATTCGTGGTTCTACCAACTTTATCTCAAGTAAAACATCGGTTGGAAATTTAGAGACTATTTCTGAAATTTTAGATGGTTTTCTATGGTCCGTGGCAGCAATTATTGGTCATGTAAGCTATGATGTGCACCAACATCAGATGCAGGATGGTCTATTAGAGCTTGTTATTGCCTACCAAATTATCCACCGGCTGCGGGATCTTTTTGCACTTTATGATAGGCCACAGGTGGAAGGTTCTCCTTTTCCTCCATCTATTCTCCTAAGTATAAATTTGTTGACAGTTCTGACTTCCAAATTTGGAGATGTGTCCTCAATAGATTGGGAATCTTTTCCAAATGCAATGATGCCAGGAAATACACCTGGAGAGGCAAAACTTTTTGAGGCTGCAACCTCAAGATCTTCCACTTCATGTGATTCTATTGGATATAATGGTTCAACTTTTCCACCTGGTAGCGTACCCGTAAATTTGCCAGATGTACCAGAGGATAGGCCACTAGACAATATTCCAATACTCATTGACAATGAATCTCATAAAACTGAGTGTATTAGATCTAAGATCAAGACCGTAGTGGCTGTGGATGAATCTCCAATAATCCCGACAGATGATAAACCTGCGGGTTCTGTACCTCAGAAGGATGGAAAGAACTCTTCAAGCAGTGCTGCAGAACAAAAGAATGCAAATAACTTTGGCTTAAAGCAGCCTGTATCCTTTCTTCTCTCAGCAATGTCTGAGACTGGCTTAGTCTCTCTTCCTTCCATGTTAATTGCTGTGCTATTGCAGGCTAATAAACGGTTATCTACTGAACAGGTATTTTACATCCCTTCAGTAATATGCATATTATGTGCTATGCAATGTTTATTATTTCACTAATATTTATTTTCCTTAACAATTTTCCGAGCCAGCACTTCAAACCTTGTTCATTCAATTTTTTTTTTTATTTTGCTGATTGCGTTTTAACTTTCCATGATTGTTTTGTGGTTCTCGGAAACATCAATATTAAAACTGTCTTCCACTGTTTTATTTATCATCTTGAACAAAGAGAAAACCAGTGCATGTCCATTTCATCTTGGCATTAGCATGTGGATGCAGGTTTGAGATCATGCCTTTGTTATACGCAGATAATATAATAAACAGATTGACAATTTGTTTTGCTGAAGAAATGCACTTTAAAGTTTAAACCTGTCTGAATTGGCAATATGCTGCAAACAATGCCTTGCAACAGCTGCTTAGCATTCACTCAGTATATCCCTGTTTAATTTAACCTATTAATTTCATTCACTACTTACTCTTCACTTGAAAGAAGTTGAGATTGTTCCTGTTTCTGGTTTGTTGCTAGCCAGATGGCTGTCTTTCTGTCTTCTATGACCTCACCCCCTGAGAAAGATAAACTTACTTGATACCATGCAAATTGTCTTAATTAAGACTGTTTCTTATTCGTCCCTTTCCATTGAAGCATATAGTGAATAGAAAAGATTCTATAGCAAAGCTAAAAGTTAGAAAGACATGATCTGCTTCTGGTGATCATTTAAAAGTTATAAGTATTCTAGACTGTCAGTTTTCCTAGTTTGGTATTGAATAATTGAAATTGAGTTACTATTCTCCAGAGCTTGTATGTCCTTCCATCTAATTTTGAGGTTGTGGCAGCTGGAGTGCTGAAGGTGTTGAACAACCTGGCGCTAATTGATATAACTTTCATTCAAAAATCACTAGTAAGTTGCTATGATCCAATTTTTTATGTGGAGCTTTTGGTTAGATGGTTATAACTTCTTTGCTTCAGCTTCTTATCTACACTTTTTTTCTTTGTAATTTGAAGTGAATTATTTACTTGTTCTGGATTAATTGCAGGCTCGGCCTGACCTTAAAATGGAGTTCTTTCACTTGATGAGTTTTCTTCTTTCGTATTGCACATCCCAGTGGGGAATAGCTACTGATAAGGTGATATTGACCTTGTTTCTCGTGTGAAAAATTAGCTTATGAGTTGACATACTAGCTGATCAACACATCACTTGAAAAGTCTAGCATATAAATTTATATTCTAAATATAATTGCTTTAATGGCATATACAGATATAAGCCCCACGTACAAAGAATTGTTTGCAAATCATCAGAGAAGTAACTATTTTGATTTTGATGCCATATATGGGACATTTTGCTCTCTCTCTCTCTCTCTCTCTCTCTCTCCCCGTTCTTATATTGGGTTCTGGAGAAGTTAATATTCTTCATTATACAATTGTCAATAGTTGAAACACAAACATGCCATTTCTAGTATCTTCGTTCCCTTGGTTACAGCATAATTTTAATACGAAATCGGCATTGGTTTAATTTTCTTTAATGTCTAAGGAAAACTACACATTAGGTCGCCAACCTCGTTTCTGGACCATCTGGGTCCCAAACCTTTCACCTTTGTAGCATTTAAGCCCTCAATAGAGGGAAGGAAACCTCCATTTGAACAATAAAAAGTCGAATTTTGTGTTAAGACCATCATACCGTTATTCTGAATTAAACGAAGAAAGAGAAGGAAAAAGAAAAGAAAAATCTATCGTCTTCTTCACTAACCACACCCCACCTTCACTCTCAACTTTTCCCCACCTTGCTGCCGCCATCCACTCTACTTTCTCTAACTCCTGTGGAACCCCACGCTAATCCCACTCCCCACCAAACGCACCACCCACCTTCTCTGACAATCGACTACCTTTGAGCCTTCACCAACCCTAGTCTCCTGCAAATCCACCCACTCACAAAAACCCCCAATTCCAACCCTTCAATCTCAAAACAATTTCTCAAATCACATATATCGGGATTTTCAGGTATTTAATTCATTGTTAACATTATTCTCCTGGTTTCACCCATATTGGGGGTTCAAAAACTATTATGTGAATATAATTACCTCAAAGAACATTCAGCTCGTCGATGGTCTTTTTATGCATTATTATTATTTTTTAATTAAAGCACCATAACAGCCTTGGCATGTTTTTTAGGCCTGCCTTTTTGTATTTTGGTGCCTTGAGAAAGAAGCATTAGAACTCCCTTGTTAATAATTTTTATATGTTCAAAATTATTCTATCTGTTGAGATTCTCTTCATGGCAAAATGGAAAAGCATTTTTCTGTTGTTTCTGTCTTATTTATGGAGAAATCAGAGCAGGAATTTAACAAAGAACAGATATAATGTTAGTTATCTTTGCTATACTCCAGAGCACCATAACCTGTAGTTCACTGCATCTGCAAACTCACTGCTACAAGATTTAAATTTGTATTCCACAACCAGCACCATTCTATTTCCTCCATACATAGCTTCATTTTTTTCTGCTTAGATAATTTATCAGATGTGGTTTTTTGTGGCTCCAAAGTCCAAACATGAGCTTAAAAGCAAGGATGAGTACCTTTTCAATGTATCAAAAGGAAAAGCTGACTTGAAAGAATTAGTTCTTTTGGTTCGACTTTAACATTAAGAAAAGGCAACTATGAACTTGAGATGCCTTATGTAACCATTTTTATGTCTATTGATAAGCACTACTATTTATGTCGTTCATTTCTGCAACGATCCATGGCAAGCATAGATTTTGTCATTGGTATGGAAAGAATTTTATCCTAGTCTCTGTGCTTGTATATCGGATTGGAATTGTTCATGATTTAGTTCCCCAACACCCAAGCCACCCAGTAAGTAAATAAATAATTCTAGAAGAAAAAATCTGTGAACCAAAAGTGCGTAGTAGTGTTTCAGTTCAAGATCTCCTATTACCCATCCCAAACTTTATATTGGCAGACTATCTCCATCTGTGTCAATCATTCACTCTGAAGTTCATGTAGGAGTGAAGTAGAGCTTATTGGTTTGTATTTGTTTCTCGTACTGTAATTTGGTGTTCCAACTCTGAAATTCCTTTTTTGAGCATTGCTCTGTGCGGGCTCAATCATCTGCATCTTTTCTCTGGCTATCAAGACTTCTGCTCATTTATCTCTCAGATTATTGATCTAATTTCTAAACATGTAGCTTGTATCCTTCATGAGTTAATTATTTTCTTCTGTCTTCTTTGTATAGTCACTCAACTGCGTTAGTTTCAGTTTGGTCACCAAACCCTTTTTTTTTTTTTTTGTATAAATCATTCACTGAACTGTCAGTTTTGTTTCAATTAATTTACATTGTCTACCTCTATATTCTAAATTATCAAAAAGAGGTGAAACTTGATGTTTGGTCCTCATTCGGGAAAACATTTTACTTGTGAAAGGAATCGGTGATGTTGGGTGCATGTTTGTGAACATCAATTGATTACTTTTCAGTCCGATATCTGTTGATTATTGTTGTATTAATTTATGGTTGTGACGAATGAGTTTTAAGATATTACATTTTCGATGCTCATAAATTTCTCAGATTGGTCAGCTTTTGCTGGAATCTTTAGTACTTCTTGGATACTTTGCCTTGTTCCATCCTGAGAATCAAGCTGTCCTACGCTGGGGAAAGAGTCCGACCATCCTTCACAAGGTGAGTGAGTTTGTAATGAAATTTCATACATATGTGTGTGTGTGTGTGTGTGTGTGTTCAGCTAAGCTTTAAAAATTTAATTCTAAGTTAGGTTTACGTATAACTAAATTAAGTATAAAGTAATTACTTTTTGTTGGCCATCTTCAAGTTATTTTGAAAATGACCGGTGCCTTGCTGTCAAAAATTAGTAACTTCTTTCTGATAAGGTGTTTCGAAACAACAAATTACTAAATGGCGACTTTTACTTTTAAACTTAGCTAAACATGTTGTATGTCACATTTATCTCAGACGTTGGATTAAAGAATCTAATTTATCCAACCGGAAACACAGGTCTGCGATTTGCCTTTCGTGTTCTTTAGTGATCCTGAGTTGATGCCAGTATTAGCAGGCACATTAGTGGCTGCTTCATTTGGATGTGAACAGAACAAGGATGTTATTCAGCAGGAACTCAGTGTGGACATGCTTCTTTCATTGCTCAAAACATGCGAAAACAGTCGGTCCAATTCAACCTTAAACGACATGCCATCAGAAGAGCCTGGTGAATCCAACCCTGTGGCTCTTGAATTTAGAAAACTCCCAGTCGATGCATCTCAGAAATCATGCCAAAACAATCTAAGAAGCAATCGAGGATTTTCCCAGAGAGGGTTTATGCCAGCGAATAACACGAGAACAATGAAGGTACGAAACCCGAGAGACAACAAATCAGTAAAGCTTTATGAAGAGACTGGTTTGGGGCCCTGTCAATCTGCGTCTGAAACTTTTGCCTCAATGTTGAGATTTCCTAGGAGCTTCATCAATAAAGTGGAGCAATTTTTTGCTGCTAAAATAACCAGACTAACGGAAGGTGATTGATTTGGAAGCTTATTTGTTTAGAGAGACAAGCAATTCAAATGAACTGCAGGAAAATATTTTGTTTACAATTTATTTTTTTGAAAAGGAATGGAAAAACTTTTGTATTATCTACCCATCTGAAAATGGATGTATCATATAACTTTGTTCTCATACAAATTGTTGAAATGAAGTTCACTGGTGATTCTTGCGTAATGCTGTGATTGATTCCAATTGTACCTTATGAGGTAGATTTATTAGCATTAAAGAAGAAAAATGAGAAACATTTGAGCTATGTAGCAAAATGAAGCATCCTCTTTAGTCGGAATAGCCAAAAACTGTGGAATAAAGAATATAGAGAATGCAACTGACCCAACTTTCCAACACTTTTTTTCACGCAACGCAATAGATGCTAGTTAGTGAACGACTTTGTTCCTATCTCTAGAATTAAAATTGACAACCAACAATTAATATTAAAAGCTAGTTGAACCGTGCCCAGTAGACTCTCTCTTCCTCTCATCCCTTCGTCGGGTGTTTAATCGGGGTACTATTACCTTTGTTCCTAAACTTGGAATGGATGGCCGAGCGCAAGTGGCAATCAGTTGTATGGATATAGTGCTTTACCTGTAGACACTTCTCCAGCTCTTGTTAGAGTCGTATTGGAGCGATTCTCAGAGGGACTTTCTGAAAAGAAATAATATCTCAAAGAACCAATTCATTTGGAGCAAATCGAAAGTCTGAACATAGGCTCTAAACTGAAACCCTGATTTGACAAAGTCAGCAAAGACTCAAAGGATCAAAATAAAGAAGCCAGAGAAGAAGCTGATGCCTTTTATTCCGAAGCTCCTTTTGGCCGAAACCCTCGCTCCATCTGAAGCTCCCTTTGGCTGAAGCCCTCGCTCCATACGAAGTTCCCTTTGGCTGAAGTCATTACTATCTTTTAGAGAATCTACGGGCAATCTTTAGAAATTATTAATGTAATGTTTATAATAATGAATGTCAAGATTGTCACCCTAAGGTATAGGATAGCCGATTCGTTGTCAATGTATTAAATGCATAGCAAACTAAGTGATGTGAGACTTCAGCCTGAAAGATAAGGCCACATAGTCCTTATCCAATGGCTACCACTTCGGTCATAACTCAAATAAGCAACTCTTGTAACATTTGTTTGAGATGCAACTCTTTACACTTGAAGCCATACTCGGTTTTCTCTCTTGCTTATTTCATATTTTCACTCTTTATACTCTAGGCCCCAAGGGAGCCCTCTTCCATAAATATTACATCACCAAGCCCCTCCATCCATAAATGAGTTATTCATCACTCAGCTGCTCCATCCAAGATTCGAACTCCCCACCCTGGGGTTATAAGCCCAGCAATGCCCGTCCTTTACCAACTTGGATGTGCCCCGGGGGGCAACTTTGTATTATTTTTTACAGATTTAAGCTTGTATCAATACTAAAATTGCAATAATTATGTTAAGAAAGTGTTGACCCCGTTTTTTGTAAGGATGACGTAAGCAATAGATGTCGGGCCCAAACATGAGAGATGCTCTATGACGCGAGACAAAAATATTCAAGCACCGACCATGTGATAAAAAATGATTGTATATTAATTAAAAGCCACAAACAACTCAAACAAAATAAAAATGAGTTAAATTCAAGCAAACAAGTATGAAATAAGTAAGAGAAAAGATCGAGTGCAGGCTGTAAGTGTAAAGAGTTGCATTAGAATCAAATTTTACAAGAATTGTTATTTATAGAGTTCTGGCCGAAATAGTAGCCGTTGAATAAAAATCACGTCTCCCAGGTTGAAACCTCGCATCACTTAGTTTGCTGCGCATTTAATACATTGATAACGGATCAGCCACTCTACACTCTAAGCTGACAATACTAACATTCATTATTACAAATGTTACATAAATCATTTATAGAGATTGTATGCAGATCCTTAGAGAGCCAGCGAAGACTTCGGCCAATGGGAGATTCGGATTAGAGGTCTTTGGCATAAAGAGCTTCGGGTTCGTTTTTTAACTCTTTAATTTGACCAATTAGGGGTCTTTGCTGACTTTTTCAACTTTGACTCATATATGCAAGTAGAGAATACGTCCCACTCGCGTCAACGAAAGTAAATTTCAACACGTCTCGATCGGAGATTTGGATTGAAAATGATGACATTTGTGGACAATGAAGATGTCTACAACGCGAGACAAAAATGTACAAACACCGGTCTATAATCAAAGATGATTGCATTAATTAGCAATCACAAACAATTCAACCAAAGTAAAAATGATATAAACTTAAGCAAACAAGTATGAAATAAGCAAGAAAGAAGACCGAGTGTGGGTTTTAAGTGAAAAGAGTTACATTAGATTCAAATTTTACAAGAGTTGCTATTTAAAGAGTTTTGGCCGAAATGGTAGCCACTTTATAAGAACCATGTAGCCTCATCTCTCAGGTCGAAGTCTCACATCACTTAGCCTACTATGTATTTAATATATTGATAACGAGGTTAGCCACCTAACACCCTAGGCTGACAATCCTAACATTTATTATTACAAACGTTACATCAATCTTAGCCACCAAACACCATAGGCTGACAATCCTAACATTTATTATTACAGACGTTATATCAATCATTCCTAAAGATTGTCTGCAAATCCTCAGAGAGTCAATGAAGGCTTCGGCCAAAGGGAACTTCGGATTGGAGGTCTTTGGCATGAAGAAGTTTAGGACAAACTCCAATTCGAAGCTCCCTTTGGTCGAAGCCCTCGCTAGCTCTATGAGAATCTGCAAGCAATCTCTAAGAATCATTGATGTAACGTTAGTAATAATGAATGTCAGGATTGTTGCCTAGGGTGTAGCATGGTTGACCCATTATCAATGTATTAAATGCGCAGAAGGCTAAGTAATGTGAGACATTGACCTGGGAGATGAGGCAACGTGATTCTTATCCAAAAGTTATCACTTTGGCCGAACTCTATAAATAACAACTCTCGTAACATTTGAATCTAATGTAACTCTTTACACTTAAAACTCACGCTCGATCTTCTCTCTTGCTCATTTCATACTTGTTTGTTTGAGTTTGAATTATTTTTACTTTGGTTAAGTTGTTTATGATTGCTAATTATTATGTAATCATCTTTGATCATATGGTCGGTGCTCGAACATTTTTGTTTCGCGTTGTAAAGTATTTCCCACTTTCATAAACGCCATCATTTTTCACCTGAATTCGATCAAAATATGTTGGTATTTGCTTGCGTGGACACGAGTGAGCCCGATATCTGTGTCCACGTAACCATTACAAAAAAGAGATCAACAGATTAACGCTGTCTGCGACAAACCACACATTCAACCACGAAAAACCCATGGAAAAAGCAATTAAGGATATATACTTTGGGGTGGGTTTTTTCCCTTTGAAGTGAAGGGGTTATTCTTGAAGAAAAAATCACCAAATATTCCAAGAGGAACCGCTTGTCAGATTCCAATATATTCCTGAAAAAGGAGTATCGTTTGCATATAAAATACCAAGTTGCTTTTGGAGAAAAGACGTTACCATAAGTTCTGACAAATGAAAAGTCAGCGTTTCAGAGAGCTAACGAACACCCTAAAGGAGGAAAACCCTCATGAGCTGTTCACCGACGTGGTGGATCAAGAAGTGATTCCAGAATAGCTGCTGGACTCACCAGGGAGGTGGCTACCTTGACCATAAACATGAGAGGTATTACCCAATAGAATATTACCATGCATGAGCTGCTTAGAAATATGCAGAACCAGATAGGAAACCCAATCTCCCCATATGCAGCTCAAGGGAATTTCTTCTTTCGTGATCCTCTCCTGGTTCTGCAAGGGAATTACTATCATTGCGAAGAGGAGGTCCAAATCCAAATGGCTGATTATCAACATTATACCAAGGAAGAGGTACCTCAGGAGAGGGAAGTTGAGGTTGATACATCCACCAACACATTTATCGACCCAATGAGGTTCCACTCAACTTTCCTCTAAATTACGAATAGAAAGACATAGCTCAAAGATTCATAAGTTTATTTGATAGGTTAAGCCTCTGAGGGCCTAGAAATATGCATGTTTAACCTCATTTGCATCTAGAAATAGGCAACATGGGCAAATTGTCTCAGAATCTTCTACCTAGGAATAGGCATTAGAAGAGGGCAAAACTGTCTAGAAATCAAACAGGACCGTCCTTACCACCCCAAGGACCTCAAGTCAGAGAGGATGAAGATTCTGACGAACCACAAATGTCTTGCGACCTCAACGATGATGACGATAATTTTCCATTCTTCTAGGGAATTAGGGATGCCCTGTCCTAAGCCACTTCGTGCTTCCTAAAATTTCCAAGTACGATAGAAGAAGTAATCCTGCGAAGCACCTTAATAGCTTCAAAAACCATATGAGCTTAAGGGGTTCATCTTTCGCTGTGAAATGTAGAGCCTTCCACTTGATCCTAAGTGGGGCAGCTGAAGTGTGGTACACTAAGCTTATAGAAGGGAGTATCAGAAGTTGGCCAACTTTAAAAAAAACTCTCCTTAAGTGATTCGCAACAATCAAGGAATGAGAGTTATTGAAAAGCTTTCTATATCATTTTACTGATGAAATGAGCTATTGTGTACAAGTTATCGATAGAGAAGCAGGAATGGTTGGACATGAATTGTCTCTTTTGGAGAGACGTGTAAAATAAGGATCATACTGTTATAACGCCCTATTGAAAATGATAAGGCGTAAGACATCAATAAAGACTTGAAAGATCATCGCAAATAGGGTTAATCGGGGACTTCCACCTCCTCAAAGACAACAAGGAAGAGGTCCCACCTCCCATTTGATGGAACGCCAGGTCGGACAATCGATCACCCTCAACCCAGGGCAAGCATTGGCTGCAGCAATGTTGAATACAATACCAACTTTGGCTTATGAAGAAGTCAACCCCACTGTGAGGCACACCAATGAAGGTCCAGCCAACAATTTTCCCAAAGGGAAAGGGATAGAGGGCGAAGTTCTGAATCTAGGAATAGGGATGAGACACCCATCTATTGCACTTACCATTACTCATACAACCACAATACAGCTGACTGTAGGGACATTGCCTTACATCCACAATCTAGTAATAAAAAAAGGAACATATGCCCATGAGGAGATGTACCTCTTAGGCAAGATCAACAACCCGAGAGGATCGAGGTCAGATGTCCCATTCGAAATGACATTCCTCAAAGGTGAGAAAGTGATGGGAGAGGCCTAGGGAAGGCCAAAAAAAGAAGGGGCACTCCAGCTAACACTGGCCGCCAACTTATTCGAAAGATTGACACAATCTTTGGAGGTCCGTATGTTGGATGGAAAAACTAGAAATGTGCAAAAGGGACTATGCAAGTAAGGATGGCAACGGGGCGGGGTGGGGTCCTTGCCCCGTTTACTACCCCATTTAATTTTTTTTAAAGTTTTTGATAATTTATTTTTATTACCCCCATTCATTAGATTTAAACAAATAATTTTAGTTGCCATTTTATATTAGAACTAATGAAATTTTCAATTTAAAATATTGAATTCTAAAAAAAATTAAACGGGATGTGGCGCTTGTTATCCATCTCCACCCCAATACCCGATTAAGCGGGTTATCCTCGCCCCTTTCGGGGCGGTACCCCAAGGGTATCGGATTTTTCGAATTTTTTTTTCATCCCTATATGCAAGGAAAGCTCGAGATCCCCCAATGGTAAGCTTCATAGTCAACTACAGTCGACCCTCAACTGAGAGAGGGGTTCAACCCATTACTTTCACACAAGACGATGCGGTTGACTTACATTACCCACATTGTGACACATTACTGGAAAGGGTCATTGTGGCATGAAATGGCCTTGAAAGGATGTTAGTGGGTAATGAGAGTTCGGTCAATATCATATTTGGAGCAACCTTTGACAAAATGGAAGTGGACCATGAGCTTCCACTTGTTTGACTTCACTAGTGATAACATCCTCTCAAGGGGAAAATCACTCTAGCAGTGAAGATGGGGATGGTCCCATTGATTGCTCATCATTTTATGAAATTTTTTATAATAGACACCCTTCTACCTACCATGGAGTACTTGGAAGACCATTGTTAAAAGAGTTATGGGCTGTTACATTCATTTACCATTTGTGTAAGAAGTTCCCTACAGAAAATGGCATGGCCATTGTTAGATGCGACCAAATGAGTGCAATGGAGTGCCATTTGAACTCCCATATGAAGGCATAACCTAGGGACATCAATGTAATTTTAATGGATATTGACATGAACGATGCCTCTGAACAAGGGTAGATTCCTGAACAATGGGAAGACGTTGAAATGGTAGATGTTTCTGAAGAAGAGGTTGTCTTTGGAGTAATAGCAGCCCCTGAAGAAGGAAGAGCTGCTAAAGAAGTGGCTAAATTTGATGAATTGGATCCTTACATCATTGATTGCGAACCTCAAACTGCCCCAGTGGAAGAGTTGGAGAGTTTTTCAGTAGACCCTCAGAATCTCTCCAAATCCTTGCAGGTTGGAAATGATCTGCCAACGGGGGTTAAGGAGAAACTAAAACGCTTCTTATCCAAAAACTTGGATATCTTTGCTTGGAGACATGAGGACATGGTTGATATCAACCCAAATGTTAGTTGTCACCACGTAAAGATTGATCCTAAAACTACCCCTCATCAATAGAAAAAGATGGCCCTCAACTCAGAAAGGTATGAGGCCCCGAAGGATTAAGTGAAGAAGTTGATTGTCAATTACTTCATCTGAGAATCAAACTATTCGAAGTGGGTGTTAAACCCTATCCTTATTAAAAAAACATAATCAAGTGGAGGTATGCGTAGATTTTTCTAATCTTAACTAAGTTTGCCCCAATGATAGTTTTTTACTTTCACGAATAGATCAACTCGTTGATTCTACTACCGAGCACGAACTATTGAGCTTCATAGATGCTTATTCAAGCTATAATCATATCCTAATGTACCCAACTGATAAAAGCATATGTCATTTATAATTGACATAGGTCTCTATTGCTATAAGGTGATGCCCTTTAGGTTGAAGAACGTTGGAGCCATGTATCAAAGACTTGTTAATAAGATGTTAGCGGACCTCATTGGAAAGACAATGGAGGTATATGTAGATAATATGCTGGTGAAAATCTTGAAAGTAAAGGATCATGTGGAGCACTTCGATAAAGCCTTTCGAATACTACGAAGGTATATGATGAAGCTAAACCCCCTCAAGTGTGCATTCGGAATAGCCTCAGGAAAATTCTTGGTCTACATGGTTAATCAAAGGGGCATAAAGGCTAATCCTGAAAAGATTAAAGCTTTGATCGAAATAAGGTCACCTTAGAAGCCTAAAGATGTTCAAAGTCTCACTGGGCGTGTATTAGCCTTGAGTCGCTTCGTCTCAAAGGCAACTCATAAGTGCTTCTCCTTCTTCAAGATTCTCAAGGGTGGAAAGAAGTTTCAGTGGACGAGGGAGTGTGAAGTAGCATTACAAGAACTAAGATTGACGAGCCTCTACGATTATACTGTGGTTTACAATGATACTATTCATTTGATACTTCTGATGGAGGAAGGTGATCACTAACTTCCTGTTTATTATGTAAGCAAAGCATTTTTTACAGCAAAGACCCGCTATCCAAACATGGAGAAGTGGGGCCCTTTCTTCGGTGACTACCTCTCGAAAATTGAGGCCATACTTTCAAGTCTACACCATACAAGTGCTAACCAACATTCCACTTAAGAAAGTGCTCCAGAAGCCTGACGCTTAAGGAAGAATGATGAAATGAGCTGTAGAACTTAGTGAGTTTGACATTGTGTTTAAGGCAAGAGCTGCCATTAAAGGCGAAGTCTTAGCAGACTTCATAATAGAGTTCACCCATATTCCAGAAATGGAAGAGGAAATGAACCTATCAAACCTCCAACATGGAATATGTTTGTTGATGTTTCCTCTGTAGACACAGGATATGGGGCATGAGTAGTCTTAATCACCCAGAAGAACATAAGCTTAATTGTACTGTGAGATTTAGATAGCTACCAACAATGCAGCAGAATACGAGACCCTTCTAGCTGGCTTCAGATTGGCTAGGGAGATGCAAGTAAATAGGCTAATTATCAACAGTGACTCCCAATTGGTAATAAGCCAGGTTAATGGTAGTTTCTCAGCTAGGGACAAGAGCATGGCTGCATATCTGAAGTTGGTAATGGAACTTGTTCCATCCTTTGAAAAGTTCGAGTTGGTACAAATCTCAAGTGTGAAAAATGCCCATGTCGATGCTTTTTCGAAGCTAGCAAGCAGTAATGATTCTGAACTACTGACTGTTGTGCCTATAGAACACCTCCTTAGACCCTCTACTTCTAAAGGTAAAGAGACGATGTGGGTCGAAGATACTTTTCCATGGATGCAACCTTTCATAGCATTTCTCAAAGATCAAGTGTTATCCTCTAACAAAGAGGAGGCGCAGAGGCTCGAAATACAAGTTGTACATTTTATTTTTCAGGATGATATACTATATAAGCGAGGTTTCTCCTTACCCCTCCTTCTATGCATAGATGGAGAGCAGGCCACCTACATGCTCCAAGAAATTCATGAAGGGGTTTGTGGTAATCATACATGAGGATAAGCTTTGGCACAGAAGGTGTTGATGCAAGGATACTATAGGCCTACATTGAAAAAGGATGCACAGCAGTTTGTGAAAAGGTATGATAAATGTCAGCGCTTCATGACAATACAAAGACAACCCTCCCAGGAACTAAATGTTATCTCCAGCCTTTGGCATTTTGTCAAGTGGAGAATTGATCTTATAGGATCCATACACAGCTTCAGACTATTGTGGTGTTGTAAAAATAACCACCCCAACAAAAATTTCATTTTTATATAAGAAATTCGTGTATTACATGAATAATCATGTATCGACTTGAGGGACTATTATTACGCTTCGTCACTGAGGCTCCTAGTAAAGACCACGTCGTAGTCCATGTGGAGACATGAGTCAGATCTGATAAAGCCAATAAAGACACAATTGGTTAAAATAAAGAAGTTAAAGAAGAAGCTAATGGCCTTTGTTCTGAAAGCTCCTTTTGGTTGAAGCCCTCGCTCCATCTGAACCTCCTTTTGGTCGAAGCCCATGCTCTATCCGAAGCTCAATTTGGCCGAAGCCCTTACTGTCTTTTAGTGGATTTGCGGGTAATCTTTAGAAATGATTAATGTAATATTTATAATAATGAATGTCATGATTGTCAGCCTTGGATATAGGGTAACTAATCCATTATCAATGTATTAAATGCATAGTACACTAAGTGATGTGAGACTTTGGTTTAAGAGATTAGGTCACGTAGTTCTTATCCAACAGCTAACATTTCAGTCAGAACTCTATAAATAAACAACTCTTGTAACATTTGTTTGAGATACAACTCTTTAAACTTAAAACCACACTCAATTTTCCCTTACTTATTCCATATTTATTTGTTTGAGTTTAGTTTAGTTTGTTTTTATTTTGGTTGGGTTGTTTTTGATTGTTTGCTTGTATGCAATCATTTTTTATCATATTGTCGATGCTTGAACATTTTTTGTCTCACGTCATAAAGTATTTTCCAAGTCCATAAAAGTTATCCTTTTTCGCCCGAATCTCTGGTCAAAGCATGTTGGAATTTGCTTGCGTGAATGCGAGTGGGCTCAGCATTTATTGTTCACATAACCATTACAAAAAACGGTAACAAAAATGTTTATTAAAATTTTCAAATGAGCCCCTATTTTACAACTATTATTTGAGAAAAATAGAGTTTTGAATAGTAAATTTTTAGAGAATATGTGGTTAAAAAGTAGGAAAAAGTTTTGGGTTTATATTCAGAATATTTTATAGTGTGAATGTGTGATTGAAAATGAGTATTTAAAAAAAGTTCGAAAATAAAGATTGTCGTATATGGGCTTAATTTGACTATAACATACTACACACAATGTAAGAGCTTAAAGCCAAAGGAATACAGGGATCTTCCAAGTAATTTGATTATAATATGCTACAAGTCATTGACAACACTAAGCCCCTGTTTGTCTACCATTAATTTAAAATATTGTTTGCTACAGTAAGATTCTCCATCATATTCACCCAATAAAATATTCTACACACAAACAAATAAAGTTATTTTAAATTTTAACCACACAATTTCCAAAAAATACTATTCATTATTTCATTTTCAACACAATAATGGGTGACAAATAAGACTAAAATTATATATTACTAAATAAAGGTCTGGGACTCATTTACATTATTCCAAAGGTTAGAGACCTAGCTACAAATTTTCTAATTAGAGCATATTGATCTTTTCATTTTAAAAAAAGAATCAATTACACACCAAAACACATAGGTTTGAGACATCCCTACCAAGAAATAAACATTATAGACTATTGACCTCAAAAAATAAACCAACAGAATCCCGACCACCTCCCCTCTACTCCACGTAGATGTCACCTGTACACTGAAACACTTTGTTTGGAGGCAAAGGCCGCCAATTGAGAAAAAGAGCCGATAATCGTTTGCACTCTGATGATTAAGTCAATGACCAGACAAAAGATAAAAGAGTGCAAGAGACGAGAGAGGAGATTTGATTGGGATTTGAATAACATACCTTTGATTGCATAATGGATCACATATAAATAATGAAATAAAAATGGGTCAAGTGGTGCTAATGGGACAAATTTCAAGCCCAAGACGAGCTTTCTTAATTTTGCGTATGTCTAGGATCGATTTTGTCAATCCAAAATCAATTTTTAGGTCAAATCACAAGGGCCCATTGACAGGAAAGAGAAGCACGATTTGGGAAGAAATTGGAATAGAATAACTATATTATCCTCCATGTGCAAAGTTCACAACTTTTTCTCACCTCAAATTATTACAACATTTGACCAAGTCAAATATACTATGCATCCTCTGGAAATAAGCATTTGGTGTCTGCACTATGCGGACATCACCTCCACACCATGCGGAGTATTAACTCCACACAGTGCGGAGACGATGCGGACACCAAATCCACACTATGCTGACACCACCTCCGCACCGTGCGGAGACTGGTGTCCGCACCGTGCGGACTTAAAATCCGCACTGTGCGAAGTAACACTCCGCACCGTGCGGAGTCTCCACATCGTGCGGACACCACCTCCGCACTGTGCAGACACTAATAGCGTACTGTATACAATTTTTATTCTTTTATTATTATTTTTAAGCATAATTGATACGTATAAAATAAGATTATTTTATAAAAACTGTCATTTCCATAGTTTATTTTCTAATTAATAAAATTATAATTATACGTTAGGTAACAACACGTTTTGAGAAAATTATTCTTATTTTCCCTACTTTCATCGTGTTATTTGCGGAAAGAAATATTTATTTTCAACAGACATAACTCTTCAACATATACACGAAAATCGGAATTCCTTTCGGGGGCGTTGCCTCCGATCCCCACGAGGGACGCTGCCCCTTCGACTCCTGTGACCTGACAATAAGAATATGATACAAAAAAAATTGATTACATGTTTATTTATGTTATTTTTAAACTTCATTCTGCTTGAATACTTATGAATAATTGCATTTCATAGATAGGTCTTGCAAGTTTTGTAGAGTTAATGCACTAAATAAATTTACTTTGTTAAATAAAGTTCAGTTTGTAAAATTCATTGAATGTATATGCAACACTAACATAACCTTAAAAATATGCAAACCCGTGCATTGCACGGGCCAAAACTAGTTGTGAAGATAAATTGCAAAAATATTTATTAGTTTTGAAAATTCGCAAAGCACTACAATAATTCTTACACACGAAATAGTAATTTAAAATGTACATGGACACAATTATTGTACGATAACGACGTTGTTATACATACACACGCTTACTGACTCTGAGCCAAGTAATCTCGAAAACTATCCCACTCATTGTGTTGCATTTTTGGTGCATTCATCTCAGCAGCGACTTCGTCCTGTTCATCTAGAAGTTCTACCTCCGCCACGTCCGGGTCCGTCTCCGCATTTGCGAGGCCTCGTCGACAACTGCAGCCCGTCGAAGGAAGTTGTGTATAGCCATAGTAGCTACCACAACAGCAATCTACACTTTGAAATTGTAACTTCGCATTCGATCGAGAATTTTCCACTGATTTTTCCACACACCAAATGCCCGCTCTATTACATTCCTGCATGACCAGTGCCTGAAGTTAAATTTCTCACACGCATTTCGAAAGTCCTGTTTCTGACCCATCTGATCGTCATAAAATTGCTGAAAATGATACACTATATCTGACCCCTTATACGAAACCATGTACCCAGGTCTATGGGCGAAACCAGAGTCGATAAGATAATATTTACCTGGGGCAGGATATGGGAAATCAATTTCAGGACTATGTATAGCCTGTACCAATATGCATGAATCGTGCGTGGTCCCCGCCCACCCTGCATGCACAAATATGAAACATAAATTGAAATCACATGCTGCAAGAACATTTTGTGTCGGGATGCCCTTGCGTCCGATAAATTCACTGGTTCGTCTCGCGACAAGACAGCTTTGATGTGCATTCCGTCAGTCGTACCTATGCAATTTTGAAATATCGGATGGTTGTTGATATTTGGTACATGGTGCTCAGCACCGTGATTATAGTTTGGATCAGGTCTTATTAGACGTTCACTGAATTCCACGACGGCTCCAAGCACATTCTTGAAATAGTGTCCAACTATTTCCAAAGAATGGTTGAATAGCGCTTGAACCTGTATGTACCCTTTTCCATGCGCTAATATGCACAAAAACATCCCTACTTGTTCATACACATTTACATACTGGTAACTATATAGTCCGTATTCGTCGCGGAGTACATGTGTGAATGCCAGCAGCGCTGCGGGATACGTGCGAAATTCTGCATAACACTTCTTCGGATTATATTTCATAGCATCCAACATGAACATGAGTCCATTTCTCGCAAATGAGAACCTCCGCACTTGACTTCTCTATCTGTGATAGTACGTAGCCACGTATATTTCTGCATGTTGATAGTATCGAAACCATTCGACGATGTCATCACAACTTCCTCTTCGTCGATTTCGACCTCATCATCGGAGCAAGGAATGAGGTCACAATGAAAATGAGAACTGGCCATTCCACTTTGTAATGTTATCGATAATGCCCTACGCACTTTGAGATGAAGGAGCAGTAAGAGAAAACCTCCTCACAACTCTTCCTTTCATTTTCTTTGTTTAAAATATTGGTTGAATGCCCCCTTTTATAGACCGTGCTCCATTCAAAACTGTCTTCAAACATTGCATTGCACAAACATTCACGTGAACAACTGGAAAAAGTAAAAAATAAATAATTTGACACTATTGATTGCAAGTCTACTTGTAGGGCATCATGACTCTAGAAAAATTCTTTGGAGACAAAGACATCCAACAACAGTTTACCAGAACGCATGCAATCACAAAAGTTTTGAAAATATGGACACCAAATTCAAAGTACATATATGGGTGCAGAACATAAATTTTACGAGTACAAAAAAAAAATTCTCGTATCGAAAATCCCGCAAATACTAATATTAAAAATACAAATACACCAAACCATCACAACCATTCACATACACCGGCCTTGCTATTTTGTTTTAATCCATTACAGTCCTCATTTCGATCATCTCTTCATATCATCTTTCCAGTACCACCCAACCCAATCCATTTTTTCATTTGCGTCGTCCTGCAAGTCAAGAATCTCCCTATTACCCCTTCAGCTTAGGAACTTGCAAATTCAGAAATACAAGTCAGTTTTTTTATGTAGTATGCCCGTTGCGAACAACTCTTCCAATAGTTTCTTTACTGGAGTCACATCAGGACCAACCAAAGTGCTTTTTTTTTGCTACTTCTCGATTGGCAGAGGCAGCGCGGTCAACAGAGTATGACACATCTCTGGCTCCTATTCTCGATCTCTTCTCACTTATGTTCTTGCTACCTGGTCGATGCTTGTCTCCACTTTGCGGCCTGGAGACGTCCATGCTAGTTGTCTCCTCCTCATCACTTGACCCGCTGTTCTCCTCGCTGTCCGGATGAGCGTCGCCCAGGTCTCGTAACCACTATCTTCAAACATAGAGAATCTTGTCTGGCACATCTACGATGGTGTGACTGCATACTTATCGCTGTCAAAGGCGTCCCCTAACAACATATTGTAGCTGTAAACCTCTCTGCAGTCTCTGTCTCTGTATTCTTTGTAGTCCTTGTTTTCATGTTCGACATGGAAAATATGAAAATAAGTGTCCAATATGAGGCGATAGAACCAAAGTGATGTATGCATTACAATTGGAATGGAAACTCATTGCACGTGCAAAACATTCACGATTCTCTGTTATGCAAACACCACTTAGATCAAAATCTTGGACATCTATGGTACTAACACACTAGTTTATTCATGATTATAAAAATCAAAATAATCTTAGAAATCATCTGATTTGTTGTCTCTGATGATGTAATATGTAGAAAGTGTGTAAACAAATAATTGTCGACAAAAAACACAATCAATTTACAAGGACCTGTAGCTTCTAAAATTTCACCCAATAGCATTACCAAGTTAACAAATGAATCAGGACAAATTGAACAAAATACAGATTACAGAATGGGGTAGAAACAGTGACCTCTAGTTCCTATAATTTCACCTAATAGCATCATCAAGAGAACAAATGAATTAAGAAAAATTCGATAATCATATCCACAATAATGAAAATTCAGGTAAACGTGTAAAATTCACATAATTTCAGAAAACAGAAGATTGCATTTTCGTGGCACCTTTTTTTTCCATTGAACCCAATGGCACCGTTATTAACATTTCGATTTGAGAAAACTCAAACGCCAAGTCATTAGAGATTATCTTCACCGTCGTTGCAAAAATTACAAATATCCGTGAAAAATGTTGCTACTGAAAAAAAATTTTGGTACCTTAATCTTTCGCCCCCACCATTCGTTCGAGCCAGCAATGACAAGCCACAAAACATGAGAGTGTGAAATTTTTTTCGAGATGGTCATGAGGTAATTATGGTCAGACGAAGTTAGGTTGGACATCTCCACCTTGCAGAACTCGAAAATTCAAATTTCATATGGCCACCCATTAGTGAGTACAAAAACCCAAAATATAGGTCATAAAAACCATTTGCAGATTGTAAACTTCAGAATTAGATGCACTGTACTTTGATACCAAAATCCAATATCATCCGAAATTTTAGTTTTTCATACTATGCAGATAATCAATTATGCTATCTTGAACATTGCTCATTATGCTAAAGTCATTGCAAAAAATTAAGAGTGCAACCCCTTTTTACACAGACACATATATAATTGCATATTGAAGACTGCGAATTTCTGACGTGAAAATGTAAATCATCGAAAACATTAACCTTTATCGATGACAACCATGGATCCATGGTGTGAGCGTGGTGTCTCCTGGCAGGATTACAATATCAAGTCCAGCAAGCGGCTTCTTCCTGTTCGTCGAGAAAATGAATTACGATCAGAGGGAAAGAGATGTCAAAACGTCATCCTCCAACAATTTTGACGGAGTACCTGAAGTCAAAGGGTGCGGATCTGAGTAGGAGATGTCACGGCCAGTTGTGTTGATATCGCAGTTTGGAGGCAACTGTTCATCGGTTGAAATGGGATGAAAGAAATGGGACAGAGAAATGGCTTGGGTTGTTCAGGCGTGTAATGAGGAGGGTAAAATTAGGAATGGGAGTGGTATGGCCTGAGTTGATACTGCAGAGTTGTCAGAGCATGTTGAATTAAAAATTGGAGAACGGTAAGATTTTTGCTCACCAACTGTCCGAATTGTAATTTACCGTGCGCCCAGACACGCCCTAAGTAGAAATACACAACAATCATTCATTATAATAGTGTGAGGCATGTTGTCAAATAATCTCGGACCAAACCACACTTTCGAAAAAATGTAATACATATTTGTAGTGATGTGACACATTCTACATACTTAGGGTGTGTTTGTCTCCCATTATTTGGAGAAAAATGGAGTAATAAATAGTATTTTTTGAAAAATGTTTGGTTGAAATTTAAAGTAATTTTATTGGTTTGTGTGTAGAATATTTTATTAGGTGAATGTATGGTGGAGAATTTTACTGTAGCAAACAAGTTTTTAAATTAATAGTAGACAAACAGAGGCTTAAATAATAATGCTACTTGTACATCTTTTTGCTTACAATGAAGATGTCATCCTCGATCTTTGTTTTCAAAAAATTGTGTGCAGGAAATGTTTTTTTTTTTCCCTTTAAAACTGTCCAATAGTGTTTTATCACGTGGCACAACGTAAATAATAATATAAAAGATGATATACATATAACATGATTGATACTTAACTTGTATAACTCAATTCATTTGTTACAATTTCATTTAGTTGGCTGGCGTGTTTCACCTACTTTGAGATTTCACAACCATACTATCTAGTTACAGAATTAATTAAATTAAAGTGCGTAAAAGTAAGAGTGTGTGTGTGTGTGTGTGTCACATTTTATAAGAAATAAAATAAATTATCAAAAAAAAAAAGAGAGAATTAAACATTTGGTGAAAAGTACTACAGTTTACATGGAGCTGGAATCAAGAACTATTGTTCCTTTATTCATTTGTTCCAAGGACTTCTCCGAAACCGAATGGTTGAGACTAAGTTGCACAACTTGTGATTTCATTTTTGGGGTGCATATTCTCCAAAAATTGACGTTATCTATCGATGAGGGATTCATTGTTATGAAATGAGAAAAAAATACGAATTTTGTGGTGTCCATAACAAACTTTTTTATCTCCATTGGAAAATGGCGTTTGAGATATCAAAGATTAGAGATTTGCCTAACAGATTTGGGTTTAGCATTTAAAATGTTATATGTTACTATCCATTTTTAATTAGTTCTTGCAAGTTTTGTAGAGTTAATGCACTAAATAAATTTACTTTGTTAAATAAATTTCATTTTGTAAACTTAATTGAATGTATATGCAACACTAACATAACCTTAAAAATATACAAATCCGTGCATTGCACGGGCCAAAACTAGTTGTGAAGATAAATTGCAAAAATATTTATTCGTTTTGAAAATTCGCAAAGCACTACAATAATTCTTACACACGAAATAGTAATTTAAAATGTACATGGACACAATTATTGTACGATAACGACATTGTTATACATACACACACTTACTAACTTTGAGCCAAATAATCTTGAAAATGATCCCACTCATTGCGTTGCATTTCTGGTGCATTCATCTCAGCAGTAGCTTCTTCCTATTCATCTGGAAGTTCTACCTCCGTCGCGTCCGGGTCCATCTCCGCATTTACGAAGGCCTCGTCGATAACTGCAGCCCGTCGAAGGAAGTTGTGTATAGCCATAGTAGCTACCACAACATCAATCTGCACTTTGAAATTGTAACTTGGCATTTGATCGAGAATTTTCTACCAATTTTTCCACACACCAAATGCCCGCTCTATTACATTCCTGCATGACGAGTGACTCAAGTTAAATTTCTCACACGCGTTTCGGAAGTCCAGTCTCCGACCCGTTTGACCGTCGTAAAACTGTTGAAAATGATGCAATATATATGACCCCTTATACGAAGCCATGTACCCAGGTCTATGGGCGAAACCAGAGTCGACAAGATAATATTTACCCGGGGCAGGATACGGGAAATCAATTTCAGGACTATGTATAGCCCATGCTAGTATGTGTGAATCGTGCGTGATCCCGACCCACCCTGTATGCACAAATGTGAAACATAAATTGAAATCACATGCTGCAAGAACATTTTGTGTTGGGATGCCCTTGCCTCCGATAAAATTCACTCGTTCGTCTCGCGGTATGACAGCTTTGAGGTGCGTTCCTTCAATCGCACCTATGCAATTTTGATATAACGGATGCTTGTTGATATTTGGTACGTGATGCTCAGTACCGTGATTATAGTTTGAATCAAGTCTTATTAGACGTTCACTGAATTCCACAACAGCTCCAAGCACATTCTTGAAATATTGTCCAACTGTTTCCAAAGAATGGTTGAATAGCATTTTAACCTGTCTGTACCATTTTTCATGCACTAATATGCACAAAAACATTCCTACTTGTTCATACACATCTACATGTTGGCAACTACGCAGTTCGTATTCGTCGCGGAGTACATGTGTGAATGCCCGCAGTGTTGCGGGATACATGCGAAATTCTGCACAACACTTCTTCGAATTATATTTCATGGCATCCAACATGAACATGTGTCCATTTCTCGCAAATGGGAACCTCCTCACTTGACTTCTCTGTCTGTGATAGTACGTAGCCACGTTTATTTCTTCATGTCGACAGTATCGAAACCATTCGACGATGTCATCTTCTTCGTCAATTTTGACCTCATCATCGGAGCAAGGCATGAGGTCACAATGAAAATGAGAATTGGCCATTCCACTTCGTAATGTTACTGATCATGCCCTACGCACTTTGAGATGAAAGAGCAGTAAGAGTAAACCTCCTCACAAATCTTCCTTTCATTTTCTTTGTTTAAGATATTGGTCGAATGTCCCCTTTTATAGACTGTGCTCCATTCGAAATTGTCTTCAAATATTTCATTGCACAAACATTTACGTGAACAACTGGAAAAAGTAAAAAATAAATAATTTGACACTATTGATTGCAAGTCTACTTGTAGGGCATCATGACTCTAGAAAGATTATTTGGAGACAAAGACATCCAACAACAGTTTACCAGTACACATGCAATCACAAAAGTTTTGAAAATATGGACACCAAATTCAAAGTACATATATGGGTACAGAACATAAATTTTACGAGTACAGAAAAAAAAATTTCCATATGGAAAATCCCGCAAACACTAATATTAAAAAAATACATACACCAAACCATCACAACTGTTCACATACATCGGCCATGCTATTTTGTTTTAATTCGTTACAGTCCTCATTCCGATCGTCTCTTCATATCATCGTTCCAGACCACTCGACCCAGTCCATTTTTTCGTTTGGGTCGTCCTACAAGTCAAGAATTTCCATATTACCCATTCTGCTCAGGAACTTGCAAGTCCAAAAGTACAACTTAATTTTTTTATATAGTCTGGCCGTTGCCAACAACTCTTCCAATAGTTTCTTCGCAAGAGTCACATCAGGACCAACCAAAGTGCCGATTTTTTTGGCTACTTCTCGATTAGCAGAGACGGTGCAGTCAACAGAGTATGACACATCTCTGGCTCCTATTCTCGATCTCTTCTCACTTGTGTTCTTGCTGCCTGGTCGACGCTTGTCTCCACTTCGCGGCCTGGAGACGTCCATCCGAGTTGATGCCCGACCAGTTTTGTCCCACTCATCACTTGACCCGATGTTTTCCTCGTCGTCCGGATGAGCATCGCGTGGGTCTTCGTAACCACTATTTTCAAACATAGCGAATCATGTCCGGTACATCTGCGACGGTGTGACTGCATACTTATCGCTGTCGAAGGTGTCCCTGAACAACACATTGTAGCTGTAAACCTCTCTGCAGTCTCTGTCTTTGCATTCTTTGTAGTCCTTGATAACCTAAGAATAACTAACCAAGAGGGGGGTGAATTGGTTTTTGAAACTTTTTCGACACTTTGTCTCAAAGCTATACAATACACAAGATATAATTTCAAAATATGATACTAAAATTAAATATGTAGGTTTAATAACTTAATTCAAGTATGAAAAAAGCACAATATCAAAGGTAATGTAAAGTAAAGTGCAATAATATAAAGATAACAAACCAATTTAATGGGGTTCGATATACAATGTGTTCTACGTCCCCGTTACCAAGCTCTCCGTCACGAGTAAGGCTAAATGCACTATAATGATAACTTACAATAAGGAGTACCAATCTTTAAGTTACTTACAACAATGAGCACTTATCCTTAAATGACTTACAACAATGAGCACTTATCCTTAGGTGACTTACAACAAGGAGCGCATATCCTTAACAACAATCGAGTTTTCACAAGGCTCTCGAAACCACTAAAGTATAAATGATAGTTTTACAATTGAAAGAACTCTCTTAACAAGTGATATAATCAAGTCAAGTATTTAGAGAGTTAGGATAACACTTCAATAGATAGCAAATGATAAAGCTCAAGTGTTTATGTTGTAAACTTTGATGAATGATGGATAATGAAATAATTTATATCTTTGTATCAA
>CAIGRB010047023.1:3966-30514 GCA_903798255.1 Fraxinus quadrangulata | reverse complement strand
TCTCTCTCTCTCTCTCTCTCTCTCTCTCTCTCTCTCTCTCTCTATGTCTCTCTCTTTGAGGTTGATCTGTATACCGACTATGTACAACGACAATAATTAGACTCCACAACTTATCTCCAATGGCTTATCTTTTATAGATTGGCTTGTTACATTTTGCAATTAATTTCATTAAAGTTACTTGTACATCAAAGGTTATGTTAGTTACCTAGCAAACAATATTGTTCGGGACGTTTTTAATTTTTTCACCAAATTACTGTGCCTTGATGCAGGTTGATGAGAAACGAAAAACTGTTTTGCTCACGGAACAGGGTTATGCAGATGCTGAGGAAATTCTGAATGTAAAAGACTTATACGATCCCCGAGATCAGTGGGCATCATACATCTTGAATGCAATAAAGGCAAAAGAACTTTTTCTTAGAGATGTGAACTACATTATCCGAGGCAAGGAGGTTCTTATAGTGGATGAGTTTACTGGTCGTGTAATGCAGGTGAACTAGTTTACCTAAATTTTCTTTTTTGTGTCCAAAGATTAGACAAGGTAAAGAGCATAAAATTTGCAGTCCTCTCTATCTGGACCACAGCTTTTGAGTGCATACATTCATTTCTATGTATCAGGATATAGGTAAACCTTCAGCCCCAGGAGTTGCATCCGATCTGTGACTTTTCTCCCCCTCCGTCCTACCCTCTCTTCTCTTTCTAATGTGTCTTGCGCGTGTTTATGAAAATTAAAATTCTTAACTGTCTGGAATGCGAGAACTTGAAACTTTCAGAATGCAAGCTTGTTGATCATAGATGTTCCCCAAAACCTGTGTCTGAACTGATCTTACGCTGCCTTATCATATTTTTTAATTCTTTATTGTAATTGCACAATTTCCTTCTTGACGACATTAAAATCGTTTTTGTTTTTGATTCTGATAAAATTACTCTTGACAGCAAAAGTTTCAATCTTGAGTTGTTTTGTTGGTTCTAGAAGCATGACAAATACATTTTTGTCTTGCTTCTAGTTTGTTGCTTCACTATTTCAGAACAAGTGTCTTCCTTGTCATGGAATTGCACTAAGAATATATACATTTATACTTTTATTTGTCAAGCCACAACATAAAGTCACGTTATTATGGACAAGTAAGTGATGCAGTGGAGATTAATTGGGACAAAATGCAGAACAAGGGCTGCTCATGAATAAGTTGATTTTCAAATGAAAAAATGGACTAAGATCAAAGAAATTTATGGATAAATTTCAAACTATCAATTTTTTTTTTTTTATCAAAACAACTGCTGTTCCATAGTCAACTGCAATGGCTTTTTGTAGGACTAAAAGAGTGAGTATCACACTAATCAAAGGCATTGATATTCACCCCATACAATCATCCAGATAATTAAATTAAATAGCATGATTAGGCAAGGCAAGAATAAGTAAAAGTATTAACCAAAAGAAACAAAAGCATTAATCGAACTGGACAGCAAAATAGAAAGGGTGTGTTCTGCTCCATGATTATTGACTCCCTCACTCGAGCCGTTAGCTATCTTACAATTGTAGTTGGCCATATATTGCAACACCATATCAATTGCAACAGTAAGCATTTGTATACATCTTACAATTGGACATCTCTGTCCTGTAGGAATAAGCATTGTCTGCTCCTTGAATTGTTATATATTCTCTCTTGTGTTGTTCTGATTATGACATTTGAGGATTTTATCATGTAAATAGCAACTGTTTTTTTTTTTTTTTTCAATGTGTGTGTGTGTGTGTGTGTGTGTGTGTTTTATTATTATTATTATTTATTTTTTTTTTTTTTAAATTTTAGAACATCAAATTTACAGCGGGTTTTATTGGTTTTAGGGGCGGCGCTGGAGTGATGGACTTCACCAGGCAGTCGAAGCAAAAGAAGGTCTGCCCATACAAAATGAAACCGTTACCCTGGCTTCAATCAGCTACCAAAACTTCTTTCTCCAGGTTGGGTCATCTTCTTGTGTAATTTGGGCATATAACTTTTGGTGGGTGACATTCTTTTCTTATTCCTTGAATTTCTGATGTTTGTCTGCAATTTTCGATGTAGTTTCCAAAACTTTGTGGCATGACAGGCACTGCTGCCACTGAGAGTGCAGAATTCGAGAGCATATACAAGCTTAAAGTTACAATTGTTCCCACAAACAAGCCCATGATAAGAAAGGTTCACTTTATACATAGCTTTCCAATGAAAAAGATTTGACGTTTCTCCTTGTACTTACTTTTGTAGAACTTGGAAAAAAAAAAAAAATCTAATTGAGAAGACTGGAGTGAAATTTTACTGAACTAAACTAACCTTCTCTCTCTGAAAATTCTGAAGAATATAAGAATTCATGATAGTCGATCTTTGTCAAGGAGGCATGATTTACGAGATTTACTTCTTTATTTCTTATATTTCCTGCCTGGTACTTAAGACCACTGTAACTTTTTCCTGATGCTTCCCATTCAGGATGAATCAGATGTAGTGTTCCGTACAACTACAGGAAAATGGCAGGCAGTTGTTGTAGAGATTTCTCGAATGCACAAAACAGGTCAGCCTGTTCTTGTCGGCACAACAAGCGTTGAGCAGAGTGACGCATTGTCTGAACAGCTTCGTGAAGCTGGAATTCCCCATGAGGTTAATTTGAAATCATTGAAAGATTTTATATTTTCGGGTAACTGTTTTGCTAACTGATAAAAGCATTGGCAAAATATGTGTAAAGGTTCTAAATGCAAAACCAGAAAATGTGGAAAGAGAAGCTGAAATTGTTGCTCAAAGTGGTCGTCTTGGGGCAGTTACAATTGCAACAAACATGGCTGGTCGTGGAACTGATATAATTCTTGGTGGTAATGCTGAATTTATGGCAAGGTTGAAGTTACGTGAGATGTTGATGCCGAGGTATTATCGCGGCCTCGATCTATGTGGTTTGTAGATATACACGATCTATTTGTGTGCATGGGGCATGTGCATTTGCACCCTTCCTCGAAATATTGGAAGAAACCATTGTATAAAAAATCTATCTGAATCCATAAATAAGATGATGTGAATTTGCTCACCTTTTCTATCTTATGTCAAGAAAGCTTCTAGATGAAAGCTTGAGGCACAAGATAAGTTGTCAAGTTTATTGGAAGTGATTGAAATAACTTCTTTTGAAAATTTAATTCTTCTCATATTGTTGGAACATCCATCATATTGCCTCCATAGGCAGGCCTATCAGCATGATACCAATGCAATTCTAGTAATAAGTCTACTGTAAGAGCGTACAAGTTATTGAAATCTCAATATTGTACTTTACTTTTTCTGGAACATGGTATGATGCTGCAGAGTTGTTAGGCCAGCTGAAGGAGTTTTTATTTCTGTAAAGAAACCTGCTCCAACAAAGACATGGAAGGTTGGTGTTTATTTTGTCTATGCAGATTATTTTATCCCAGATTGTTTTGCTGTGCTTTTACAAAACCTTGATGTTACTGCATAATTTCCAGGTAAATGAAAGTCTATTTCCATGCACACTATCCAAAGAGAACAACAGATTTGCCGAAGAAGCTGTACAGTTGGCTTCCAAAACATGGGGTCAGAGGTCATTGACTGAGCTTGAAGCAGAAGAGAGGTTGTCATATTCTTGTGAGAAGGTGAAATCAGTGAAAATACCACTTTCTTCTCTGTTGAAATACTATTTGACTGCACATCGTGGATAGTTTCTTCAGGGCGGATGTATTTGTTAATAAAATTCTCAAGGATGTAGTAAAATATACATGAACGATCATGCTATTAAGTTGCTGTGTAACTGATAAATCGAAGCTTGAAAATGTAGGGACCTGTTCGTGATGAAGTCATTGCAAAGCTGCGCAGTGCATTTCTGGAAATTGTTAAAGAGTACAAGGGTTTCACAGATGAAGAGAGGAAGAAGGTAACTGGTATTATGTGACTGCATTGCTTGTGGAAAATTTTCGTTTCGGCTATTAAGAGACATCTGTTTTTCGATTCTTTTATTTTTCGGAAGGGCCCCAGCTCCTACCATCCAAGGAATTGATAGATAGCCTCTGCACAGTTTGAGACTTTGAGTTACTACTAGCTCTTGTTCATATTTAACCAATATGTGACTGCCATGGTTCATTTATGGTGTGTTAACTGGAGTGAAAGGGTTATGATGGAAAAGGAAGAAAATGAAGGGGAATTCGTTATCCATGGATCTTGTTTTATCATAAAACATTTAATAAAATAATATAAGAAAGGAAACTAAGTTTATTTATGATCCTCTCCTCTCCTCTTCCCTTCATTTCCCTTCCTTAGCTTGTATTTCACAAAACATGTAGATACCAAATTTATCTACTCCTAACCTTTTCTTCCCCCTTCTTTGTTTTTCCTTACTACGAACTATTTGAATTAAAATGAGTATGAACAGTTAATGAGGAGATAATTTCTTTATACATTAATATTAGCTTTACATTTCTTTTCTCCGTTAATCTTCACTTTCTCCTTGAGTCTCTTATTCTTTTCTAATAAATGATATATGATGATGAATGAGAAAAAGTTCTATGCATTTAATTTAAAATTTGATGAGTTTCTTCTAGTTATGAGCTGCTTATATAACTCTTTGTTAACATAACCATATGCAAGCAAATACTTAAGTTTCTTCTGCCTGTAATCCTGAGGAAACAGGGACGAAAACCTCTGTTGTGTCTTGTTATGATTCATTTGCAGTGACCATATTAGTATGCTTGACCTTTCTCATTCCTCAGTCATCTTACATTGTCTTTCCCAAATTGGTAATGATAGGTTGTATCTGCTGGTGGACTTCACGTTGTGGGCACAGAACGTCACGAATCGCGTCGAATTGACAATCAGGTATGACTTCGATATCTATGGGTTGAAAGCATGTGAACAAATTACTACATTTGATAATGTATCTAGGAGCTTTATTTTGCAGTTCGTTGTTTTATCTGTCCTTTTTTCCTTTACTGGGTATTTCCTTCATATATATACGTGTGCAGCTGCGTGGTCGTAGTGGCAGACAGGGAGATCCTGGATGTTCCCGGTTCTTTCTTAGTCTTGAAGATAACATCTTCCGCATATTTGGTGGAGATCGAATTCAGGTTATTTTACCCCCAATCAATTATTTCTGCCACTGTGGATATGCATGTAGAGAGGTAAATAATGTTATGATCTGTAGGGTTTGATGAGAGCTTTTAGAGTTGAAGATTTACCAATAGAATCAAAGATGCTGACAAAGGCACTAGATGAAGCTCAGAGAAAAGTGGAGAATTACTTTTTTGACATCCGAAAACAGTTATTTGAATATGATGAGGTCTTAAACAGCCAAAGAGACCGTGTCTACACAGAGAGAAGGCGAGCCTTAGAGTCCAATAATCTCCAATCTCTTCTCATTGAATATGCTGAATTAACAATGGATGATATATTGGAGGTATAACCCCTTTTGAGCTTGTTCTGAATTCGTTTCTTCAATAGTCTTTTGTTATTTAGCTGATATAATGTTTGTTTTTTCTTCTCAATAACATGATAGGCAAATATTGGTTCTGATACTCCTAGAGAAAACTGGGATCTTGAGAAACTTATGGCGAAAGTCCAACAGTAAGCCACATCTTTCATTCCTACAAAAGAATATCTAAATGTGTGGGGCTAATCTTATAAAGCACATGCTTCTTGTTTTTTTTTTTTTTTCATGCCCGACATTCATTGCAGCTTGTAATGATCTGCAGAATGTTGATGATTTTGCACAAATATTTGGCATTTTGTCTTTTTATAAACGTTGTAAAACATTAAAAGTGGTTAATCATTTATTTGGGATATTTTGACTTGTTGGGTAAGGTGGTATATTACATGACAATATTAGGGAGAAAATAGAAATAAAAGTCCTGTCATATTTTATTGCCTAATCTAATCATGTCCAATATTGGTTAGCAAACATGCCCTTATAATTTTTCTTTTAGCTGGTTTTCCTTTTAGGGAAATAGTTGGAAAGCTATTTTAAGTTCTCTCTCATTCTTTTTTTTAGGTACTGTTATCTTTTGGATGATTTGACCACTGACTTTTTGCAAAAAAAATGTTCAAACTATGAGGAATTAAGAGATTACCTTCGCATTCGTGGACGTGAAGCATATCTGCAGAAGCGGGTCAGTTTTCTGTAGTCTCATTTAATTGAATGTTGCCTATTTTCACAGGTTTATAGCCCAACATCTCATGGACGGATGTGATTATTAAGTCCCTTAATTCGCACATTTTCTTTTTAGAGTAGGATAATATACCATTAACATTATAACATACCACAATGCTCTCGTGTGTTTGTCCAAAGTTGTGGATGTAGAGCTGGGATTCTTTTATATATTCCTTTTTTTCCCTCTTTATCTGTTAATAGGAAATAGTGGAGAAAGAGGCTCCAGGTTTGATGATGGAAGCAGAAAAGTTCCTAATATTGAGCAATATTGACCGGCTATGGAAGGAACACTTGCAAGCTCTCAAATTTGTGCAACAAGCTGTAGGTTTACGGGGATATGCACAAAGGGATCCACTTATAGAGTACAAGCTTGAAGGCTACAACCTGTTTATAGAGATGATGGCACAGATAAGAAGAAATGTTATATATTCAATTTACCAGGTATGTAGTTAAACAAGGGAAGTCAAACTTAAATTCATATAATTGAATGTTGGCTTGTGCCTAATTATTTTTCTTCTCTTATGTCAGTTTAAACCAGTTTTAGTGAAGGAGCAAGACAAACGACAGGGTGGGAAAGAAATGTTGGATACAAATGGAAATGGTGGTTCCGATCCAGTGGTTCTTACCACGTCCTCTTCATCAGCTGTTGGTGAGCAGGGAAACAAGAGATTGTCAACAAACAAATCTGAAAATATCGAATTGAAAACCATGTAAAAATTTTATTCATCTCAGTTGAACATTAGAATACCAATGACTGCAAAGGTTGTAAATTTTTTAGGATATTTGCAGCTGAAAAGGGAGAAAAATCAATGTAAGGAAACAAACTCTTCATTCTGGGTTCTATCTGTCAAATTTTGTATTGGATTATGCAGACAAGTCTGAATAATCGAGGTTTCAATCAATGTGCAAGCAATGTTCACGTGGACGAGTAGAACCGGCAACTATTACATTCTACCAAAAGTTGTTTGCACTTTCCTCAAGCTCGTAATCAGTAAAAATCTTGTCAAAATGAAAACTGTGTTATCTTCAAATTGTTGTCTAGAAGATAGTGTTTGTTAACTATGATGAAATACTCCAAATGTACGAGTTGCGAACAAGTAATAAAGTGAGATGTATCGATCACATGAGGATTGATCTTCTTGTATCTATGTGATTTAAATCTAATTTGATTAAATAGTGGGGTAACATAGAAAAACTAACAAGTAAACTTTCTTGGGAAATAAAATGGATTGAGATAATAAATACGGCAAAATCTGAAGTATATGATTGCAATTAAAAAACAAGACAAGAGATCAAAGAATTAATTGACATGAACGAAATACGTATATTCAATGAATTAATATAGAGTAAACAAATACAATAACTGTATCTATACAATTATTCTATATTTCAATAATACAAAACTTGTGAAAAGAGTAGTATTTATAAAGGTTGATGACAAACCCAAGAAATACCACAAAGATAGAAACAAGATAAAAAATCACGTGNATAAGGAAGATGTCCAAACCCAAGATGAAAACAAAATAACAAAATCACGTGAAATAAAGGAAACAATATTTTCTTAAAAAATCTGAACTAATTTAATTTTCTACCTGAAAAAATAAATTCAATTGCAACAAAAAATCCGAACTTCTCAACAAAAATCAAACTTTCTCCAACACAAATTATTCCTCATCTTCTATGGCATCCAACACGGATACATGAACCTAAACACCGGGTTCTCCAAAATCCACAAAGAATTAAAGATTACTAAATAGTGTAGAAGCATACCCTGTAGCATAATCAACTCTCAATACTTTCAAAGATAGTCCCTGACTTGTCCGAACGCCGTCAAAAATGCTAAAAGAATGTGCAACCAAATTAGCATTCACGTACCTATCTCCAATGGGTCTATCCCTAGCAGTTGAATACGATGGAACCACAGGTAATGTTGGCAAAGCGGAATTACCCATATCATCCAAACTTGTCTGAGTAGTATTATTCAATATGGACTCTGAACCAAATCCCAAAGGCACGGCACCAAACTGAATCTCCACCACGGTATTAAATTTGAGTTGACTTTTCTTTATAAATTCTGCCCCCGACCTTATAAGATGTATAATTTGGACCTTTTTTCGTCCCTCCAATAAAACTCGAACATCCTTTCGAACCCTCAAGACTCCACTTCTTCCAGAGAACGTGTACCTTTTTGAATCAAGAGAACTCAATGAAATGAGATTATTCTTCAAATCAAAAATATGTCGAACGTGATCGAGTGTTCTACACATTCCATCCAATATCTTCAATTTAACTCTACCAATACCAGCTACCCGACAAGATTTGTTGTTACCCATGACAACGACACCTTACGTCACCGTTTCATATGTTTCAAACAAATCTCGATTGGGACACATATGAGATGCACAAGCTGTATCCAATCAACTCGTCAGGTTTGGATTTCATGTCAGAAATCATCAAAATATCTCCATCACTCAAAAAGTTCTCGGGTATGTTGGTCTCCTCGAAGTATTTGATTAATTCCCATGATTTGCGGTTAAATTACCTTTATTCTGCAATTTGTCGCAATCCCTCTTAATGTCTCATTTCTTCTTGCAATAATAACAAACCTGATTACTGAAATTTGACCTTGACTTATCTCTTCTCCGATCACAATGAACAACAAGGTCTTCTACATCTTTACTCTCAGATCCAATTAGATGCTTCATCTTTTCTTTTGAAAATAAGACATCATACACATCTTCAATAGTGAGAGTATCACGACAATACAAAATCGTGTCTCTAAACGAAGTGGGTGCGAACACAAAATGATTAAGGTCAAATTTTCTTCATCATACTTTACCTCTCTCCTTGAACATAGTTAGATGATCTTCCAAAAATCTGCCTTTAACGGCGCGATGAGAATACAACTTCTACTTCAGATGCAATTTACTTGTCAGATTTTTAGTCATACACAATTGCTCCAACTTTAACCACATCGCAACAGCCGTTTTCTCCTTCTAAGCGTCCTAAAGAATATTATTAGATAGATAGATATGGATTTGTGAAAGTTCTTTCCGATCCTTCCGTTGTTTCTCCTCTATCGTCCAAATTGTGGGCATTTTGTCAAATTTCAACAATGCATCATCCAAATCCTTATGCGCAAGTACAACTCGCATCTTAACTTGCCATATCAAAAATCTTGTATTGCGATCTAAGAGCGAAATTTCATATTTCATGGCTGTCATCAATAACAAAAATCTCGAACAAATCTCAACCAATAGCCCTGATACTGTTTGTTGGGAAATAAAATGAATTGAAGTAATATATACGAAAAATTATAAAGTAAATGATCGCAAACAAAAAATAAGATAAAAGACAGAATTAATTGGTAGAGTAACAGAATATTTTATTCAATTGACTAATAAACTTAATATAAAGATGGCAACTAAGATTGTTGATTGATTTGATCTTTTAAACAATCTAATTAAATGAAAGGCAATAAGAAACTATGAAAGCTAGTAATTGTGAGATTTTGGAGAACTCCAATTGAAAACGTGTTGGAATTAATTTCAATTTTTTTAATGCATTACCCATTTTCTAATGATGGACTCGTTTATCCTGTTTTAGCTAATTACATCTCTCATGTTAAATTAGCTCAAATTGAGTGTATTAACTATTATATCTTTATGTCGATTAATAACACAATCAATCACGTTAACTTTTGTGAGTAAAGCTCAAAGGGTCACCTAGAGTCTCTTACAAAAAACATAGGTGCTTTCTATGGGGTCTCAAATATCTAATAGCCTCTTGGTTCACTAAGTGTAATTTGGCGATCAATACTTAAAAAGCATAATATGAAATGGGTAATATAATTTTAGAAAAGAAAACATTAAAATTAATTGGATTAAAGTTAAGATACATCAATTATTGATGATTCTACCAAAAATCGTACATGTTGATTCCGAGCCTAACGACTGATAATGAGCATAAACGAGATCTTTCGGTACTTGAAACAAAGGCGTCGAGGTGTGTCATCATCGTTCCTCCGATGCTCAAGTCAGAAAGAGAATTTGCCAAAAGATATGTGCTAAAAATTATGTAAAAACGTACCTTGATAATGAATTAGAATGATGTATTTATAGATGTAGATAGTGCATTCCTAGTAAGATTACAGTATTGAAATTCCTAGGATTCTAACATGATTGGAAGTTGCAACTTAATTGGTTTTGTATTACCTATGTGCTTGGATAAAGATGTGACTTTGATGGTAGAATCCTTTTAGGATGATGTAACATATTAACAGCTGGACTCTATCTCTCTTAGGTTTAGATAAGCTTTGACATGAGGAAGAGTCCTAATAAGTAAAGGAATCTCGAGGAAAACCTACTAGACCGAGGAGAGACAGTCCTGATGAGACATGGCCGATGAGGTCACGAGGCATTGGCCAAATTGGAGAATTATTCGTCGGGCAACGGTAGAGCTTCCACCAATATTTGGATCATCAATTGCCCCCGTGCATCCATGCTAGAGTCTCTTGCTCGAGATTCTAGGATGTGATGCATATGGTAATCATAACAAGAACGACAAACCTCGGGAATAGGACTGAGCAGCTTGGAAATGGGACTCATTAGCCTTTGAAATTGGAATATATAGCCTTAGAAAGGGGCTGATTAGCATTTGAAGTTGGACCGATTAGCCTTGGAAAGGGGGCTGATCAACCTTTGAAATTTGACTGATTAGCCCTGGGAAAAGGGCTGATTAGCCTTTGAAATTGGACTGATCAGCCTTGGGAAAGAAGATGGTTAGCTTTTGAAATTGGACTGATCAGCCTAGGGGAATAGGGGATTGTTCAGCCTTTGAAAGGGGGCTAAGCAACCTAGGTGCGTAGTAATGTGCCACTTGGCTTCGATATTCGAGCTAATGGTTTCCTTGGGAGAATGATGTCTGCCACGTGGCAAGATGGAAGGCTAGGATTGAGAGACCCTTGGTTTCTCTTAAAATCCTATAAATACCCCCTGCCCCACCCCATTTGTCTCCTTTCTCCTTCTTAAACCTCTTCGGACAACCTCAGGCTTTGTGTTTGTTTAAGGTAAGACCTCGAGACTTGAAGATAACTTTAAGTTTCTAGCCATTTATGTATGTCTTCGGATGGTTCTTCGGCCTCGGGTTCAATGCCCTAGAATGCTGGCCATTCTATAATACCTATGGCCATTCCATTAGATAAAAAGTTGGTCCTTACGTATCTTGAGCTTAGAGATCGATATAAAGAGCACGAGGCCATATCTATAGCGAGGGAGTTTGGGATAATGCCAGGGTGCGATATTAGGACTCTTGGGCCCAAGGATAGCGTATTTAGTGCTCGAGAAGGGGAGTTAATTTTTAGAGAGGCATTGAAAGAAGGGTTGAGATGGCCTCTTCATCCATTTTTATAGAATTTCTGGTCGAGCACTACATGTGCCCTAGACAACTTGTCCTCAACGCCTAGAGAATGATAATTTATTTTTTCATCGCTTGTAGGTTGCTGTCCATAACCCCTAGACTCGATCTCCTTAGGTTAGTGTTCGAGCTTAATTCATTGCCAGACTACAATTGTTTTGTTTATATGTTAACCCGAGGACGATTTAGGATCCCTAAGATGCCGAGCTCTCTTAAGGAGTGTAAGCAGAAAAATTTCTTCGTTCAACCACAAGACCCTGGCCATCCTTTTGGTCCTTGGTAGAGCATTCAGACGCTACTCGATTTAACGAGGGACAAGCTTATTTCGAGCTTTTA
The DNA here is from genome assembly GCA_903798255.1 of Fraxinus quadrangulata. NCBI lineage: Eukaryota > Viridiplantae > Streptophyta > Magnoliopsida > Lamiales > Oleaceae > Fraxinus > Fraxinus quadrangulata. The sequence continues at coordinate 18,604 of CAIGRB010047023.1, read as the reverse complement.
GAAAGAGATATGCAGAGTTAAGAGGACCTCAAGCCTTTATGTCACGATCTCGATGACTTGCTCAGGGACGACATCTTCGATCTTGCAAACGTGAAAGGATTTGAGGGTAGGGTTCAATATATTGGTCTTCATTTAATTATTGAATCTCGACCACACCTCGAGCTAATGCCTTGTTATTTTTGCAGAAGACATGACTTTTGATCCTCAGGCTTTGCGATGGCGGTTAGCTAGAAGTCCAAGGCTCCCAACCAAGGGCTCCCGGGTAGAAAAAATGGAAAAAAGGACCTCGAGAGTTTGTCTTCGAGGTCAAGAAAGGGCCATGCGAGTCATCTTCCCAATCGGCGTGAGCTCCAGTCATCGACCTTAGTCTCTGCACCCCGGTCACAATGGCAAAGGTAACAGCCGTGGTAGTCGACCTCGATGATGATGTTATTGAGGATCAACCTTGGGATGAGGGAAAAAACTACACCCTACTGCTCAACCTCGTAGATAAATTTAGAGGGTCAGAGCTTGTGGATGGTGTGAAGACACTTCAGTCGTTGGCGCTGAAGGTAAGAATCTTAACGTTGCTTGTGCATAAGTTATAATTGTCGATCTTTTGTTACTGACCAATGCTCGTGCTTTCAGGTCTTAAGCGTTGCTCGAGGAATGTCGATGAGGGATGAGGCTGACTCTCGAGAATCGAACAAGCTTAGAAGTGCCCTGGAGCTTCGAACTCGACGAGTGGCTAAGCTCTAGGTTGAGCGTCGCCAAAATTTGACAAGGATAACTGAGCTCGAGATCGATTTATGACAAGCTTGGGATGAGATTGGGGTGGCGAAGGACAAAGCTGAGGAGGCAAAGCTCAAATTTGAGCAAAAAATAAAAGAATTTGAATCCATGCTTGCTAATGCTCGAGTATCAATAATCGAGGACTTAAAGAAGTCTGAGGAGTTTGCTACAATCAAAGGAGACTATTCACTGGGCTCCTACAATTATGCATTCAAGGAAGCTCGAGCATATCTGAGGGCCAAGCTTCCCCGAAGACATCCCCGATCAGCTGTAGGGTATTCCCGAGAAAACTAATCCACTTGAGTTGTTAGCCTCTGAAGAGACAATGATTGAGGATAAAGTCAACATCGAGAAAGAAGATGTAGTGGACATACCCTTGAGCCACGACTTAGATTAGGACCCCCTCTCCTCTCCTCCCCGATCATCTTTTATGTTTTTGAACAATTAAAGTACATTGCCCGAGCAGGGCCTGAATATTTATTTTATTTTCTTTCAAGTATAATACTCGATCATGCTTGTTCTGTCATTTTGATGTTTTGAATGTTTCATGTTCTTCCAATAGCATTCGTTCTTGAGCCATTTAAGTACATTTATAAGATCGAGGAACTAGAAATTCAAGAAACTTTAAAGCCCCTACGCTTGGGTACCTTGAGAATAACGATGTTGAGTTTGAACTCAAGGAGCTTACTACTCCTAGGCACGAACGTCTTTTAGAATAATGGTATCAAGTAGAACTCGAGGAGTTTACTCCTAAGCTCAAGTAATTTTTTGGAATAGTGATACCAAGTTAGAAACTCGATGATCTTATAACTCCTAAGCTAACCTTATTTCAATTAATAAAGCTAGCAACTCGAGGAATATTATGCTTTCAAGCACGAGCAACTTTATAATAATTTTGAAACAAAATTAGGAACTCGAGGATCATCAGGCTCTCAAGCCCGAGCAACTTTATTTTAGATAATAATTTTAAAACAAAGTTAGAAACTCGAGGATCATCAGGCTCTCAAGCCTTAGTAACTTTATTTTAGATAATAATTTTAAAACAAAGTTAGGAACTTGAAGAGCTTTAAGCTCTTAAGCCTGATCAACTTTATTTTAAATAATAGTTTTAAAGCAAAGTTAGGAACTCGAGGAGCTTTAGGCTGTCAAGCTCGAGGATTTCAAGACGAGAATTAATCAAAGTTGAAAGTTTGATCTATATTCCCGAGCATTGTAATATCTCGAGGAACTACAAGACGCAATATTTTTGATATAGTCGAACTACAAGCTAGAGTTTTCATAGTATGGTGCTCGAGGAATTTGAACCAAACTATTTTGTTGTTCAATGCTAGGAGCAAAGCTTGACGTGCTTTGAGGTGCTTGCTTAGGGTAAGGCTTAGAGGTACTTTTCCATGGAAAGGCTTGAAGGTGCTTTTCCAGGGCAAGGCTTTACGTCCCTGCACGGAGCAAGGATTTACTTCCTTGCACGATGCAAGGTTTTGAGGTGCTTGCCCATGGCAAGGCTTGAATGTGCTTGCTCGTGGCAAGACTTTGAGACAAAGTCTTGCCCGTGGCAAGGCTTTGAAGTGCTTGCTCAGGGCAAGACTTTAAGGTGCTTGGGCGTATGAGGTTAAGAATATTTTATTTGGGACGAAATCCTGACTCTAATTATTCTAGCAAACTTATCTTTCCTAAATACCGAACGTGGGCACGCATGCCCTACTACTTAAAATGTAAAAAAGATGCAGGGCATGCAAGCCCAACAAACTGAAAAGTAAAAAGACAAGGGACATGCAAGCCCTACCAACTGAAAAGTAAAAATCAAAAAGAAAAATACTATGTAAAAGTAAAATCGACTACTCGTAATAAATCTTCAGATTATCAGCGTTCTAGGTTCTGGAGAGTGGTCTTCTCGATGGGTCTCTTAAGCTATAGGCTCCTTTGTGGACCTATCTTTTGACTTCAAAGGGTCCTTCCCAAATAGGTTCTATCTTACCTGGGGCATGACCTGCAACTTTGACCCTTCTTAACACGAGATCTCCAACCCTGAACTCTCAGGATCTTACCCTGCCGTTGAAGTGTTTAGCTCATCTGTTCTGGTAAGATGAACCCTTATGGAGGCTTGTTCTCTTACCTCTTCAAGGAGGTCAAGGTGCTTTATTGTGTACTCCTTGGACATGAGCTCAAGAATCTTAAGGCTTGGCAGTCTGGTCTCAATTGGAAGTGTAGCTTCTACCCTAAATGCCAACATGAAAGAGGTTTATCTTGTTGTGGTTTTATGGGATGTTCTATATGTCCAAAGTATAGAGGGTAGCTCCTCGAACCATGCTCCCCTAGCTTCTTTGTGCCTCATCCTAAGGTCCTAGAAGATAATTCGATTTGTAACCTCAGCTAGGCCATTGCTTTGAGGATGTGCAACCCATGTCAGGCGGTGATCAATTCCCAGGTTGGTGCAAAAGCTTCGGAACTGTGAGTTATCAAATCGTCTCCCATTGTCGGTTATGAGGACCTTGGGTATTTCGAACCTGCAAATGATAGACTTCCAGACAAATGACATCAGCTTTGGTTCCGAAATTGTGGCCAGGGGCTCAGCCTCGGCCGATTTGGTGGAATATTTCACACCTACGGTGACGAACTTCAATTGTCCTCGGGCGAGTAGGAAAAGATAGATGATGTCTATGCACCATTGTTCGAATGGGGCTACACGACTCATACTCAATATCCATGACGGAGGGTGCTTGACTTATACTTGGCTCTGTTATAAATTTCCAGAGCCAATTTCCATTAGTTATAAAATCAACTATTGGGTCCGTCCAACATGATTCATGCTCAATATCCATGACGGAGGGTGCTTGACTTATACTTGGCTCTATTATAAATTTGATGTGAACTATTCTGTCAAGAACCATCAATTTCCATGAAAACGAGCATGGACAAGGCATCAGCCTTATCGTTTTAGGTATGGAAGATCTTTATACTTTCACAACTTTTGAATCGTCTTTGAAGATCATGAACTCTCAGTAGTACAGACCCATCTTCTCATCATTTCTTTCAAATGTCCCCTCAATCTGGTCAACCACTAGTTGCGAATCGTTAAAAAACATTATGTGTTCAAACTCAAGATTAATGGTAAGCTCATGTGCGACTGTAATTGCTTCGTACTCTACCTTATTGTTGGTAACATCAAATTCAAATCGGAGTGCACATTGTACATCTGTATGTCGGGCTAATGATTATGACTCGTGCACCCGAGCACGAGGATTTCGATGCTCCGTCTACAAATATCTCCCATATATCCATGGGATCAATGGTCGGGTTGTCTGCTAGCCCTCGAGTGAGTTCTGCTACGAAGTTGCCCAAGGCTTGTGCGTTAATCGAGGGTCAGGGTTTGAATTCAATGTCAAATTTGCCAAGTTCAATAGCCCACTTCAATAGCCTCCTAGATACGTCAGGCTTTTGAAGTATATGCTTGAGTGGTTGATTAATGAGTACGATAATTGGATGAGATTGAAAGTATTGCCACAACTTCTGTGCTACCACCACCAGGGCAAGAGCTAGTTGCTCGGCCAATGTACACCTAGTCTCCGCATCAAGTAATACCTTGTTCATGTAGTAGATTGGATGTTGAGCTTTGTTGACCTCTTTCACCAATATGCCACTTATCGCATTTTGAGAGACTGTTAAGTATAAAAATAGAGTATCTCTAGGTTCTGGCTTCGTAAGGACGGGTGGGGTTTCCAATGTTTGCTTGTGGCCCTACGTCCTGTTCACGAGGTTGTCGATCTGTGGTAAGGGATAACTATCCTTCGGGGCATACCTTGTTAAGATCTGTAAAGTTGATACACACTCTCCATTTACCATTGGCCTTTTTTACGAGGACGATGTTAGGAAGCCAGTCAGTGTACTAAACTTCTTGGATAAATCGAGCATTGATCAACTTATCAATCTCTTTCTGAATGACCTCACGCTGCTCTAGTGTGAACTGCCTCTTTTTTTGCTTGATCGACTTTCTTCCTGGATTAATATTAAGTTTGTGGACTGCCATGCTTGGGTCTATCCCGGACATATCCTCCACATCCCATGCAAACACATCAATATTGCAGGATAGACAATTTATGAGCAGGGCATCAAGATCTCGACCAATCGTCACCTTCTTACCGTGTTTGAGCTCAACCTCTACTAATTATTCTACTAGAACAAGTCTTCTCCTAAGCTTGGGCTCGGGTTTGGACGTTGATGACGAGATTTGCATGATGTTGGAACTTATTCCCCGAACATTTGTAAGATAACATTGCCTGATAGCTGACTGGTCTCCACGCACTAGCCTACACCATTACTCATAAGAAACTTCATAGCAAGGTGGAAAGTAAAAACAATAGCTCTGATCTTGTTGAGTAATGGCCTTGCCAAAATGGCATTATAGGCCATTGAAGCACGGACTACCTGGAATGACGTGATTTCAGCCACTTGCTTTTGATTTGATCCCAGTGTAAGAGGAAGATTGACGACTCTCTCCGGAATGATAGTACTGCCTCCAAATCCTTGAAACGGGGTTTTAATAGCTTTGAGTTGTTCGGCTGAAATTCTCATCCTAGAGTACACTTCATTAGACAGTATGTTGGCCACGCTCTCATTGTCAACCAATATCCTCTTCACCTCAAAATTAGCTATGATCGCTGATATGACCAAGGCATCATCGTGTGGATATGACAAGCTTTCCAAATCCTTTTGGCCGAATGCAATTTCTTCCATGTCACTAGGCATCGTCCTCAAGTCGGGCTATACTGCATGGCATATTGCTTACACCCACTATTCGAATCTCCTCCTGATGCTATTCCTCTAACAATAATGTTAATGGTTCATGTCGTAAGTTTGACATTCCCTCTTCCTTCGGGACCTTTCCCCTTGTCTCGATCATTTCTCTGCACTTGTCATGACTAACGTATGAGTTTAGAAATCTCTTTTTTATCAGAGCCTCAATCTCACGGTGGAGGGCTTTGCAGGTTGTATGCCCATGATTTCGATGGTAATCACAATACTTGCTCTCTCAAGTATTGGGAGGGGATTGCATCCTTGAAGGCCATTTAAGCGCTTTCATATCCTTGATCTCCATTAGAATGTTGACCTGAAAGTGTTTAGATGAGTTAGTGAAGTCGAATGCATCTCCTACCTCTGCTTGTTCCTGTTAGCTTCTGGACGTGGATTAAAATCGTGTTGTCTTTTGTGTTCGAGTTTTTTCGAAGTCGGGTAAGGATTCCTCCTCGAGTTAAGTGTTTCCTCCATATTGATATATTTTTTTCCTCGATTAAGTAGCTTGGTCACGAACTTCGATGGGTCTTTTGAAAGAGACATCTTGAAGGCTTCGTATCTTATAGCATACGTGAGGGCGAAGATTGCTGCTGTTATGTAAAGGTCAAGAATGAAGCAACGAAATTGGGCTCTAGGGTTGAGAATCAATCCCTGGCAGCGTTGGTCAAAGTTTGTGGAAAAGCTTTACACATCATGGGATCCGCACCACCTGTAGATTCATGACGTTCGTATACACATTAAGATGGTTGATAGGGTTGTTCCATCATACTCCTTCATACGGGGGAGTTTAAACCTGTCTGAGAACGGAATGAGAGCATTTTCGATGTGAATGGGGTATTAAGGATAAATCCTATCATCCCTTGGGTGTTCTTTCATAATCCAGCAGTGATTCTATCCTGTATGATCTTAACTAGTTCGCTTGAGTCCATGGTGACCAATCTCGAGGTCGAGACCACTAAGGGTACACCCAAGGCCCTGGATCTACCATTATCATGAACTTTCGCGAGTATCCTAAGCTCGACCATTGGTCATGAACCCTCCGGTTGTCCGACTGTCGGTGTTGGCGAATGTTCCTGCGCCAAATTAGCATTCGCTAGCTTAATAATTCAGTCAACATTGCAACTTGTTGACGAAGTTCTTCAAAGGCACCTGTATTAACCACCTGAGGTTGGGCAGTTGGCATTGCAGATGATTCTTCTTGATTAGCTGGGGGCTCCGCAATAGAAGTTGGATCTGGTGTGCGGATGAGGTTGCTAGAGAAAGACTTGAACATGTGTTGACCATGACTTTTGGTAACTGTTCCCACAGACGATGCCAATGATGCTACCAAAAATCATACATGTTGATTTCGAGCTTGACGACTAAGAATGAGCACGAACGAAACCTTCCGATACCTGAAATAAATGCATCGAGATATGTCCTCGTTGTCCCTCCGATACTCAAGCCAGAGAGAGAATTTGCAAAAAGAGATGTGCTGAAAATTATGTAAAAACGCACTTTGATAATGAATTGAAATGATGTATTTATAGAGGTAGGTTCCTAGTAAGATTACAATGTTGAAATCACTAGAAGTTTTAACATGATTGGAAGTTGCAACTTAATTTGTTTTGTATCACACATGTGTTTGGATGAAGATGGGACTCTGATGGTAGAATCCTTTCAGAATGAGGTAAGATATTAATAGCATGACTCTATCTCTCTCAGGTTGGATAAGCTTTGACACGAGAAAGAGTCCTAATGAGTCAAGGAATCTTGAGTAAGACCTACTGGACCGAGGAGAGGCAGTTCCAAGGAGACATGACGGAGGAGGTCACGAGGCATTAAAGCTAAATTGGAGAAATACTCCCCAGGCACTGTGTTCGAGCTTCCACCAATATTTGGATCATCAATCACAATATTTAGAATTTTAGTTCATAATAGAAAAGTAACAAGAGCTACAAGNTATATATATATATATATATATATATATATATATATATATAGCCTCTCCAAATTTCCCATAAAAGCTCTCCTAATTTGGGAAAGAAAAATGGCATTTATAGTCTTATGTTGTTACTCTAGAGTTTTATTCCTTTGAAGTTCCAAAAATGTTCTCAAGGACAAAAAGGAATTACGTAGGAAAGTGTTCCTCTTAATTCCAATTATGACATTGCTTTTCCTTTTTTATTACTTGAATTTTCCAATGTATTCCAAACATTCATTTTTCTCTCTTATCATCAAATGCATGAAAACTTGGGTCTAGAATATTCCATTTTGCTTCAAATTCCACTTTCTTCTCGTTTTCTTTCCATTTAAATCAATGTAGCCCACAATCAGAATAAAGCCTAAAACAACTTGAACTTATCAAAATGATAGTGAAAATCCTCTCGAGGGCTCCCTGAGTAGAGGCCATCTCCCTGCACTTGTACAGGTTTTCATCTCATATATTCGAGCTTCATCTTGTGCATTCGAGAAATATCCCCATGGAATCAGAAATATCCCCATGGAATCAACATTGCAAAGATGTGTGAACAATTATTGCTCACAGAACAGGAAGAAGAAGCATTGGTGGTGGAAGAAAATGAGGGGCTGACCCCCCATCGGAGTGATAAATGCTTACTGTTCAAACTTTTAGCTAGTAAGCATTTCAACAAAGAGGTGTTCAAAAATACCATGATGCGTTTGTGGCGGCCAAATAAAATTTTGAGTATTCGAGACATTTCTCCCAATCTATTCCTCGCTGAATTTGAAGATAACCGAGATAAGGAACGAGTCAAGCGCGATGGTCCATGGGTTTTTGGCAAACATTTGGTTTTTACTAAAGCTGTTAATGGTCTTGAGAAAATTCATCAAATTTCGTTCTCTGAGGCAAATTTCTGGGTAAGAATTTACGATCTCTATTATGGTGTGTAATTGGAAGATGGGATATTCTATTGGGAGACAACTTGGTAAAGTCATTGAAATTGATATTGATAAAAATGAAATTGCAAGGGGTGATTTCCTTCGCGTTCGGGTACGCCTGGATATGTCCAAATCGCTATTATGCGGTAGGAATATTTTTGTGGGATCTTTCAAACCTTTTTGGGTTTGCTTTGCTAATGAGCAACTCCTAAATTTCTACTACCTCTGTGGCACGCTGGGACATAGTCAAAAGGAGTGCTCTCAATGGAGATCTTCTATGGAGGCATACACAATTTCTGATTTCTCCTACAACCCTTGGTTACAGGCTGGTAATCTTGGAGATTGTGGAGGACCTATACGTGAGCAACAATTGAATTCCCTTGTCCCAAATTCTCTAACGAACCATGCAGAACCACCTAACTACGATGATGTGGAAAATGGTAAGCATGTGCCAGGGATGGAAACAGACTGTAACATAGTCAGAATTCAGGAGCTATTACAGAAACATAATTCTGTGGAAGATGCTATGGAGCTGATGAAGGCAACAATCCCGGAACAATTTAAGGAAAATATTCCCAAGGGAAATGCTATGGCGTTGATGAAGGCAACAAATCAGGGGGAACAAATTCTACATAATAATATGATTATTGCAAATCACACGGAAGAGAATATTAATGATAATGTTATTGTTGATACTCTAGCTAAGGGTACTTCTGTCTCTCAACAAACAGGTCTTGTTTTACCCAAATTCGACGAGAATCAAATAAAAAAGAAGGGAGCTAACATCACAAGATGGTGGAAAAGAGTCAATAAGAATCAAACTCCCAATTCTGTTGTTTCTACTCCACTAGATAGTCTAAAATGACCTCTGGATATCTCCACTGCAAATGGTGAAGCTGTCCGAAATTCTAAACGATTGAAAGATAAAGATAAACCTCAGGAAAGGAATTATGATTCCAATCCTCAAAGTTCAGTGGTGGCTGAAATTCAGCCCCAATGATCTCCATAAAAATACAAAGTTGGAATGCACGATGGCTTGGGAACCCTCATGGCATTCTCACTCTCTCTGATCTTATCAGAAAGGAAGATCCTAATATTTTATTCTTGCAAGAGACAAAACTTAATGCTACAAAAATGGAACTCTATCGAGTTAAGTTAAAAATATGTGGATGTTTTCATGTTGATGCTGCTGGACGCAGTGGTGGAATTGCACTCCTGTGGAAACCTGTTGTTCATTTATCTATTCTCAGCTACTCTAAAAGCCACATTGATGCTAAAATTGAATCGCCCCTGCATAGATAATTTTTAACGGGTATCTATGGCCACCCGGAGGTAAATAAATGTATGAAAACTTGGAATTTGTTGAGGATACTGAAAAGGGATTCTTTAGAAGCATGGCTTGTCTTTGGTGATTTTAATAAAATCCTATCTGATAATGAAAAATGGAAAGGTCGAGATAGACCTAGACAATAATTAGAAAATTTCCAGCAGATGTTCTTTGATTGTGAGCTTAGAGATCTTAGGTTTACAGGCCCCTAATACACATGGTATAATGGACGACATAACTCTACTCAAATGTTTGAAAGACTTGATCGCTTTATTGCTAATGACTCTTGGTGTCGACTCTTTACACAAGCTCTGGTTACTCATGGTTCAACCGTATATTCAGATCATCTTTCCCTATGGATCCAGTTTGATGATGCTAATCGAACAACAAGAGGACCTAAACCATTCCGTTTTGAATCAATGTAGCTAAATGGTCTAATAATAATCCTCAGAATTTGGATCATATGATGAGGACTATAAGTTGCTGCAGGAATCAACTTCAATATTGGAATAAAACTAAATTTGGCAAGGTACAAGTGGACCTTAATAAAGCCAGATCAAAGCTGGCTCAAATACAGCATCAAGATCCTACAAATATAAACTCTAACGATCTTCAAAAAAAACTGAAGAGGTGCAAACCTGGATGGATAGGGAAGAACTTATGTAGAAGCAGAGGTCTAGGGCTGCCTGGCTTGAGTGAGAAGACCAAAATACTCTCTATTTTCATGCTAAGGCTACCCAAAGGAGAAAAAATTATTCGATTACTAGACTCTTGGATGATCAAGGTTGCTGGAAGGAGGGAGATGAATGTAACAGCTTAATAACCAGCTATTTCTCTGATCTGTTTTCCTCTACTGGTTCAATTAATCAAGCTGTTGTTCTTGATAATATGGAATGCAAGTTAACTCTTGATATGAACAGTGAACTGATACAACCTTTTACTGCAATTGAAGTCTCCCAGACCTTAAAGGAAATGCATCCTACTAAAGCTCCGGGACCTAATGGTATGCTCCTATTTCCTTCCATAAGTTTTGGCCCTATATTGGTTCTTCTGTTAGAAATGTTGTTTTACTTGCTTTAAACACCCGCGAATTCTCCCAAGATATGAATCACACTTTTGTTACTTTTATCCCTAAAACAAAAAATCCTTAGAGAGTCAAGGATTTCAGACCTATAAGCTTGTGTAATGTTTTGTACAAATTGGTCTCAAAAGTTCTAGCTAATAGAATTAAAACAGTGCTACCTGTGGTGATTTCGGAAACTTAATAAGCTTTTATTAAAAGGAGACTCATTATGGATAACGTACTCGTAGCCTACGAAATGCTCCATCTCTTGCGAAGGAAGAAAAAAGGCAAAAAAAGGTTTTATGTCTCTTAAGCTTGACATGAGCAAAGCTTATGATAGAATTGAATGGTCTTTTCTTCAAGCAATCATGCACAAATTGGGCTTCCATGAAAAGATTATCCAACTGGTAATGAAATGTGTCACTACCCCTTCCTTCTCAATTCTTATAAATGCATACCCCATTGGTCACATAACGCCATCTAGGGGTTTAAGACAAGGATATCCTATTTTCCCTTACTTATTCCTTTTATGCACAGAAGGATCGGTTAGTCTAATAAATGAGGCAGGAAGAACTAATAAGGTGACTACTATCCAAGTATGCAGAAGTGCTCCAAGGTTGAATCATCTTCTCTTTGTGGATGATAGTTTGATTTTTTGTAAAGTTAATGAGGGAACCACCTCTCGGTTACAAGCTATCCTATGGATTTATGAGGATGCCTCTGGTCAACAATTGAACAGGGATAAAACTTCAATGTTATTCAGTGCAAATGTGAAACCAAACAAACAGCAAATGATTATGGCCCTACGGAATGATTCCCAACTATGAAAAGTATCTAGGACTACCACCTATGGTGGGTAGATCAAAAGCTCGAGCCTTCTTCGAAATAAAACATAAAGTATGGATGAAATTGCAAGGATGGAAGAATAATAAAAGGAGGAAGAGAGGTTCTCCTTAAATCAGTGGCCTTAGAAATCCCCTCCTATGCTATAAGCTGTTTCAAACTCCCTTCCACATTATACATTGAAATTAAGATGATGATGGCTAGATTCTGGTGGGCTCAAAGAAAGGATGAGAGGAAAATTCATTGGTAATCATGGAGTGTGATGTGTAAATCGAAATCCATGGGAGAAATGGGCTTTAAGGAACTTGAGATCTTCAACATCGCTATGCTTGGTAAACAAGCATGGAGACTCTTGCAACACAAGGATAGTCTGCTTCATAAAATATACTCGGCCCGTTATTTTCGTGATGGCAATGTACTGAAGTATCTATAGGGATAATCATTCCTATGCTTAGCGAAGAATTTGGAAGGCGAAAAATCTATTGATACGCGGAGGAAGATGGGTGGTGGAAAATGGCAACACTATATATATTCTGAATGATAAGTGGATTTCTGGAGTGACATAACTGAGAAGGGAGTTAGGGATAAATTTACAACAAAATTATAGCCAGTAGCTTGATTGTCTTATGTCGTCACTGATTGATCCTCAATCAAAGTGGTGGATTTTGGCCAAAGTTAGAAGTCTTTTCAATCCAAAAATTGTTGAGGCTATTTTGAAATTGCATCCTAGCCACTCGGGAGAAGAGGATGTCTGGTCGTGGGAACATGAAAAAATTGGAGTCTATTTTGTTAGCAGTGCATGTGGCTTCTTCAAACGTATCTTACTCCTGATCGGGGCACCTTCTCGAATTGGCCTGAAAAAAGGAAATTTTGGGATATTTTATGGCAACTTAAAATTCCTCAAAAAGTAAAGATTTTTGCTTGGAGGGCTTGTCATGAGAGTTTGCCTTCTAAACAGAATCTGACCAAAAGGAAAATTAATAACGACCCTTAGTGTTGTTTTTGTGATCAGCAAGGAAAAGACCTATGTCATGTTCTGCTCCACTGCCCCTCTATTCATCGATTCCTAATTAGTGATTTCCTAATGTTACAGAATAAGGCCTACCATGGAGGATTCATACAAGCAGCTACTGATATTATGGCTAAAGGTTCAAAAGATGGTCTCTCGGAATTTATGCTTATTACTTGGAGTTTTTGGTTCCGACGAAACAAAATGATTCATGATCAGATTAATCTTCCACCACCATAGGTAATTGCTACTGCTTTAGCCAAAAAATCTGCTACTGAGTCGGGCCCTCATCTCAACAATCTCCCTAGTGTACTTTCTCGCAAATATAGATGGTTTGCACCACCTAATAATGCACTCAAACTCAATGTTGATGGTGCCTTGTTCTTTGATCTAAATAAGGCTGGACTCGAAATTATTTTACGAGATCACGAGGGATGAATAGTTTTAGCAGCAAGTGGACCCAAAAACTCAATTTTGGAGCGGTTGCACTTTTGCAAGGTCTACGACTATGTCTTAACCTTGGCATATCAAACTTATTGGTGGAAAGTGATTGCCTGTTCCTCGTTAATGAAGTAAACACATTAGGATCAACCTCTATACCAATCCGATCTATGGCTGCTGAAACCAAGGATTTAATATAAAGATTCCCTTAATGTAGTCTCCAACACTGCAATAGGCTGATCAATCAGCAGCTCACTTTCTGGCGCGGCATGTATGGACCCTTGAAGATATGATCTTTTGGTGGCACAGTGTTTCTTTTTTCATTGAAAATATAATTTTTATTGATAAGCACCACTGTACTTTTTCTTAAGGCTTTTTTGCCTTTATGAATGGAATATTTTTTTCCATAAAAAAAAGAATAAACCCTAAAACATAAAAATTAACCAAAATAAATAGTAATACCAGATAAAATACTGGATACACTAACATAAGATCATCATTTAAGAGTCCAAATAAGTAAAAATTACAATTATCAAACACCTCAATCTTAATTTTTGCTAGTACTCTAGAAAACTAAGGTAAGCCTATGAATCAATAGAGACGAAAGAAGATGCAACTTGGTCAAATATCATGCAGTTGACGAGTTTATACATATAATTCAATAGAAAAAATTCAAACAAAGCTTAGATTGAAAAATTTATACTTATTTGATGCTTTATCCTCTAAGTGTTTGTGCCTAGCCATCTCCAATACTAGTCGATACTTAAGTAGGATCATGTAAACATGTGAACCATCAAACTTTAACACTCACAAACCCGAACCCCAATGGTCAATTGTATCTCACTTTGCTCTTTGAATTCCAACCACTCTTTACACATCTATTTTCCCTATCATAAGTAACGGTTACCAGACTCCCCGACTCTCTTAAACTTCTTACAAATGGGTTTAAATGAGCTAACGTGTTAGAGAGCTAATGGGTTGTTATTATTATGTTGATTTCCTAATTGCCTCTATTCTGTAAATTTTACTGAGCAAAAGCCAAATTGCTTGACAATCTAAATCCCTCATCCAGGACATAATTCGGTTTAGTGTTACATTTTCTCATTTCATGAAACTACAAACTTCATTTAATACATTAAAACATAAAAAAGAAGAATTTTGACCCCTGATACGAACGATGCTCGAGTTTCCAAACGGATAATTTCTTCATTGAGTGGTCATCTCATGCACATTGTTAGAGTATAGAAGACAAATAGGAGGGAAACTTGGATTAGTTCAAGCACAAACAGCAGTACATGGCTCCTTTTCTTATAGCCTTACATGATGTAAAATAAAATAATAGTCTATCAACTTTTCTACCTACTACCACTACGCCATACTTTGTCAATTACATAAATTAGTAGTAGGACTAAACTAGTCTAACAAATCACAATAAAAAGTGCTAGACTATTACAAAAACGTTTGGCAACATGGTAGATCAAAATGTGACTTAATATCAACAAAAGTGTCACACTAA